>CAOKZL010003643.1:0-80739 GCA_948472985.1 Iguana delicatissima | reverse complement strand
AAAGAAATTATGTCACTTCCTGTTGCCATTTTGAGAGGGATTGTAAAGGAAAATGGAGGTATTTGAGGTTAGCAGGAGGTTCTAGGGCGATGTGGATTGGGTGTAGGTGTCGTTGCATATTTGCATACATTTGGGTGATTTACTGCTGGGATTTTAAGCAAAAATTGAGCAATTTTTTTTAAAAAAATAGCAGGTGGAAGAATTTAGGGGACTGGTGGTGGGCCATGGGGGCCACGAAAGTAAGGTGCACTCCAACCAGTCAAGTTACACTCATCTGATCATCACGATTCCCTCACTTCTTTCCATTAGTTTTGTAGATGGGGAAACCCAAAAGGAATGTGTATTAGTTCAGAAAAGAGAGAAGCCAGAGGGGAAAGTAGTGGTGATTTGCCCAAAGAGAAAGAATTATTGATAGTGCAATGGTCAGGTTTTCCCTAGAGCGTAACAAAATCAATGAGTTGCACACCAGCAAGAGATTCAAAAGAAAGCTATTCTTTATTCAGTTTGAGCCAAAGAAGAGACATCCAGGGAAGATTTCCAGAAATCAGATGCCCAGAACTTAGATATTTATATGTGTCCATAGGATAATGAATAAACATACTAAGTTACATCACTTCTACATAAAATCTGGTGGCCTTCAGGCATCAGGGCATGTGTATTACCCCTGTCACATAGTAGCTCCCCTAATATATCAGTCATTTAGCACTTATCTGATATTTACCCAAAGTGGGTCCTGCTTGTATTCCATATCCTGGGAGCCTGGCACTATTGTCTCCTTCGTTACCAGCAATATACCTTCCATGCTCCATGCCTGTATGTCTCCCAGGTCAAAATGCTGCTTCTCAAAGCTGGTACTCTTATTCTCAGGTGCCAGTTATCAAACCTTGAAAGCCTATTTTAGAAGCACAGAGGCAAGCTGGTAACTCAAAGGGCACTGGGAGAAAATTCTGCAGAGGCTTGGTTAATTGATTCATTTATATCTTTCTATGATACTCTAAGTCACATCATTCTCAAGCTTCTCTGTCATTATGTCTTTGTCATCTTGAATTGGAATACAATTTTTATTTACAGTGGGGGGGTCCATTTCAGGAACCCCCATGAATAATGGAATTGGCAAATGCTCACATTCCATTATGTTCAGTGGCAGTGACATGCATGCAGTTGCTTCAGTGAGTCCATCATCGCCATTTTAGTCATAGGGCACAACATTTTTCATGCACTGGAAAACACATGGTCATGAGTAAAGAAAGTCCACTGTATAGGTATAGAAGGAAATGAAAGGGTAAGTGCCGTGTGGTGGCTTTTTGTATTTCTGTTTATCATCTATTGCTAATCTTTGAAAATATAGTGGGCCCTCCTTATCTGTGACCTCCGGATCCACAATTTTGAGCAACCACAGAGTGCCACATCCTGTTCCTAAAATGGCAGTGACATGTATGCCGATGGGTTGAAGCATCAATGTGCATGTCGCCGCCATTAAATATAATGAGATGGGAGCATATGCAATTTCTGGTATTTGCGGCGGTTCCTGCAATGGAACCCCTGCATATATGGAGAGCTCACTGTATTACCATTTGCAATACTCATTTATAACATAGTCTCACAGAAGAGACTGATACACATTCTGACAGCTAGTTTTGTCATTCAATAAAGTCGTCCCCTTTTACAAACCAAATTCTGTCTCAATTTATTGTCTTCATTCTTGGTGGGAGTGCTATATGAATTTCTTTTCCTTCCCTAATCTAAAGCAGTACCAGCTATGTTCTGCCTCTCTAGGACCTCACACAGAAGTCTCTTCCCAGCCAGCCTTTTAAACTTAGCACTTTAACCAGAAATATGGTTAAACCCTCAGACCCTCAGACCTTTGTACATACAAAGCATGTACTTTACAGATGAATGATAGCTGCTCCCAAGCACTACATTTTCTGTGTTGGCAAATGTTTTGAAGAGAGAGTCTAGCTTTGTAGCTGTAATAAGGCTATACAAGGTTTTCTGTCAATGGCACTTGCAGTAATTTATTCATTGAGCTGTTTAGCTCAATGATTGACCTATACCATTAATTAAGTCATATTAATTTATCATGATGGTTGTTGCTGAAATCGAGTTATGGGTCAATGTACTGAGGCATGAGGTAAAGTGCTGAGAACCAGAAGCCTCCCACCTGAAGTCATGTCTCCTGCAGCTGCTATCATCATATTTGAATTGGTTGTTCCTCCTCCCAAAAGTTGCCTAAGATGCCACAAAGTTCACATGTAGCACTATCCTGATATTAAATTGGTTCTTCATAATGGGACAACACAGGGATGACAATTCATAGAATCATAGAATCATAGAAATGTAGAGTTGGAAGAGACCACAAGGGCCATCCAGTCCAACCCCCTGCCATGCAGGAAAACCCTCAAAGCACTCCCGACAAATGGCCATCCAGCCTCCGCTTAAAAACCTCCAAAGAAGGAGACTCCACCACACTCCGTGGCAGCACATTCCACTGCCGGACAGCCCTGACCGTCAGGAAATTCTTCCTGAGGTTCAGGTGGAATCTCCCCTCCTGCAGCTTGCATCCATTGCTCCTTGTCCTGGTCTCAAGAGCAGCAGAAAACAAGCCCACTCCCTCCGCGACATGACATCCCTTCAAATATTTAAACATGGCTATCATGTCCCCTCTCAACCTTCTCTTCCGCAGACTAAACATACCCAGCTCTCTAAGTCTGTCCTCATAGGGCATGGCTTCCAGGCCCCTCATCATTTTGGTTGCCCTCCTCTGGACCTGCTCCAGCTTATCCATATCCTTCTTGAATTGGGGCGCCAGAATTGGACGCAGTATTCAAGATCAGGTCTAACCAATGCAGAATAAAGTGGTATCAATACCTCCCTCGATCTAGACACCATACTCCTATTGATGCAACCAAGAATCGCATTGGCTTTCTTGGCTGCCGCATCACACTGCTGACTCATGTTCAGCTTGTAGTCTATTAAGACTCCTAGATCCCGTTCACATATACTGTTAGCCAGCCACGTGTCCCCCATCCTATATTTCTGCATACCATTTTTTCTGCCTAAGTGTAGGACCTTACATTTCACTCTGTTGAAATTCATTTTGTTAGCCGTGGCCCACATCTCCAATCTGTCCAGGTCCTTTTGAATTTTGATCCTGTCATCAGGCGTATTAGCAACCCCTCCCAATTTGGTGTCATCTGCAAATTTGATCAGCGTGCCCTCTATTTCTTCATCCAAGTCATTAATGAAGATATTGAACAGCACCGGGCCCAGGACAGAACCCTGTGGCACCCTGCTAGTCACTTCTCTCCAGGATGAGAATCTGCCATTGGTGACCACCCTTTGGGTACGGTCAGTCAACCAGTTACAAATCCACCTGACAGTAGCCCTGTCCAGTCCACATCTTACTAGCTTCTTTGCAAGAATGTCATGGGGAACTTTGTCAAAGGCCTTACTGAAATCAAGATATACTATGTCCACAGCATTCCCTTTATCTATTAAGCAAGTAACTCTATCATAAAAAGAGATAAGATTAGTCTGGCATGACTTATTTTTGAGAAATCCACGTTGACTTTTCGTAATTACGGCATTGTTTTCTAAGTGATTAGAAAATGACTGTTTGATGATCCGCTCCAGGATCTTTCCAGGTACTGATGTCAGGCTGACTGGGCGATAATTATTTGGGTCCTCTTTTTTCTCTTCTTGAAGATGGGGACAACATTTGCCCTCCTCCAGTCTGCTGGAACTTCTCCTGTCCGCCAATTAACATCTGTCTGCCAAGAATTCATAGGTGATGCTGTTTTCAAAATATCAAGTTTGCATATCAGATATTAACAGGTTCATTCTTGAATATAGAGGTTAATTTTCTGTGGAATCTAGAACTGGAAATTTATTTTATACAAGTAAGCATGTGGGCATCTGCTCCCAATTCAAGGGCTTCATTGGGCCCTACAGGAGAGCTAAGAGAGCCATCTCTACCACCAAATAACCCAAGTGCCCTTTAGAGAACAGGGTGAAATTTTACAACATTTTGCCCTCCCACCACACATTTTAGACCTGGGAGAGACCATTTTTGCAACTCAACTTTTGGGTCACTTCCTGTTACAACAAAAGGCTCTCGTGTGCCTAGAAAGGCCCACAGAGCCAAAACACAGCAAAATTTCACTCCTCAATGTGGCCTGGAAAGCACTGAAGTGTATTTTGAGGCAAAGAAAAAAAATTAACATAGACCCTGGTGGACCTTGTAGGGCACAATTTTCCTACCCATCACCTAAAAGAAAAATGGGCACTATATGACTTTGACTTCTTCCCAACAGCATAACATACCCTCCAGCATTTCACAGATGAAAATTGGGTTATGTGTGGATGAACAACATCAGAGTGTGGTCAAGATGGCAAAAGTTATTAATGAGGAAGAACAGTCAAGCTAGGAGAGTTTGCTGCAGTTTGCTTTAGCCTGCGCCTAGAGGGAAAGGCAGGATTCCACCCTCTTCTCTACCCTGCGCTGCTGTGTTAACTGAGGCCCTTTCCACACAGGGTCATTACTGTGGGTTACTGCATTATAATATCATATTATTCTGCACGTGGAAGCAACGTAGCCTCACGTTATTTTCCATCGTTCTGCATGGAATCTGCTGTTAATGCACCACCATGTGGTGGGAAAGCACAGTATTTGAAAATGGGAAAAATCTGATTCACATTCCGACATCAAAGTTAATTTGGGATTTTGCAGTGACACGGAAACAGACATTCACACCAATTCACATTGGTGGGCAGTGGAAGGTGGTCTGTAAGGCCGGAAGGAGGTAGGTAGTATATAGTATATACCTACCTAGGTACACACAAATGGAACTTCCCAAAACCAAAACAAACACCAAAACCACCCAATCATGGCCAGAGGGGCAGGGGGAGGGGAACCAGGGGAGTGGCCAGTCATAAGGGTTCTGGTCTGTGGCTAAGTTCTTTCAGGATGCTGCCCAGTACCTCAGACCTGGCTGGCTGCTCTGATGCAGGACTGCTGGAGCAGCCAGCAGCCAGCTAGATAAGGGCTGGGGTTACTCTGCAGCCTTTGCTAGAGCAACATAGTCTCCAGTGCTGCCTATAGCCTCTCTTGACTCTCCAGTGTTTCTGACCCTGTGGACTGCTAGCCCCTGCATTTGGACCTTTGCATGTATTCTGGACCTGTCTCTTGTGTCTGTCTCTGTGGGCTCTTGTTGCCTGGTGGGCTTCTACTGCCTTGAACCCTTGCTGTGCCTTGACATTCTGCCTGTTTCTTGGACCTGCTTCTTGCCTCTGGCCCTGGGGACTCTTCCTACCTGGAGGACTGCTGCCTTGGCCTCTTGTTGTGCCCTGACCCTTGGCTCCCTGTCCTAGCACCTGTCCTTTGGCCCAGCCCCGGCACCTGGTCTAGTCAGCCCTAGCTGCCCACGCCTCGGACCCTGACACCACCGAGGAGGTAGTGCAGATGCACAAACTCACACTCCTCCGCAGGAAAGTGCTTTAAATTGGGGTATGTGCGGAAAGCAATGAAGGAAAACCATATTATTTAAACACACCGTGAAATGGCACAAACCGCTCCTCATGCCTTGTGTGGAAAAGGCCTGAGTGCAAATGACTTTTACATTTTAGACTCGTTTTATAGCAACTGAAGTAAGCCAAGGATAGACGGTGAAAGTGGCAGGAGGAGACAGAAACTGGGATATTTTAAAAGCAGCTGAAGAAGTAGAATAGCAGAGAATTAACAAGGGCTATCTCTGTCAAATTAGGACAATTGGAGAATAAGATACTCTTGTTTCCTGTAATTTATGCAAGATTCCTGTGCAACAAAAGAAATAGTTCCTCTGTTAGTCAGATGGTTATAGCCCCCCCCCCAAAAAAGGTGTATAAAGAGATGATTTAATGATGAAGGAACACAATGATAACAACAACAAATGATGAAGGAATGGAAATAAAAGAAAAATTGCAAAGAAGCAAAATGTATGATATGATGGCCATAAATCTCATGTTCCAGTCTCGTGTTCCAGTCTCACAGCTCATACAGTACATGTTGTTATTGTGTGCCTTCAAGATATTTCTGAGTTATGGCAACCCTAAGGAGAATCTATCATGGGGTTTTCTTGGCAAGATTTATTTGGAAGGCATGTACTTTTGACTCCCTCTAAACCAGTGGGTTTCCATGACCAAGCAGGGATTCAAACCCTGCTCTCTAGAGTCATAGTCCAATGCTTAAACCTCTATACCACATTGGTTCCCTATAGTACATACATCAGTATAAAGGATCATCACTGTGGCCAGAACACTTTTGAGGCCTACACTAGGATAAATATCATTGCTCAGATAGGTGTCCCTTCTCACAGGTTAAGTGTGGTTTCTCAGTCTTCCTTCCACTTTTGACTTTTTGGATGGGAGATAATCAATGACTGAGCTTCAAGTAAGCTTTAGGCACTGGCCCACATTGCACAGTTGGTTGTGCAAATGTGGATCCTGCACTGCACTGGCATATATTCACCCTCCATAAAAGAGTATATAACATCTTAGTTAGCAAGTCCTTCTTGATTCCTACATAGCAGGTAAAACCAACTAATTATAGAAGAAGATGACCCTGGCTGCCCAAACCTCTACCAGCCACAAATTGCCTTAAAATATATTGTTATATCTCTTACAGGCCCCCAGAAGTCATGATTTTCCCATTTCATAAATTCTTGGCCTTTCCCACCTTTGGGGGACCCCCCCTTTTTTAAAATTATCTGTTACCCCAAAACATGGGTGATGCAGGGATCTACCTGCAATGCAGGTACTTCCATGAAATGGTGGGGAATATTAGCTCAAAGATAAGGCCTGCAAAAGTGTGTGGGTGGTAACCTTATGAGGTCTTTGATACCTCTGTTTACCAGTACTAGTGCAGGGAAGAACTAGCCAGAGATCCAAAAGAAAACTTAATGTGTTTTATTGGGGGAAGTGCAATCACATACACAAGATTGAAGCAGTCATGCAATCACACAAAGCGAAAAGGGAGGAAAGTTTTGGATAGCGAGATTCCAGGGCAAAGTGGGTGATATCTACCAATCAAGAAGAGCAGTGGAGAAGCAGCAATGTGGCTTAGATGCAGTGAAGGCCCTTAGTCCCTCCTGGAGCTGTGGAATATACTTCTTGCCCACACTTTGTTTGCCTGGAGATATTATAATTCTTATAGAGAATGCATTTCTGTAGATAATTTCTTTGGGAGACAAAAAAAACCAACTTCAAATTTACCCTTGTTTCTTTGTAATCAACTTGATTTTATTTACTTCTTCACTATCTAACTCTGACTCCTTGTCGATGTGGAGAACCATTCTCATATTTTGATTGCATTGACTTCACACTCTTCCATGGCCTTATAGCTTCAGTTCTTGCAAGTCAGAACAGGACACCAAAGCTATTCAAGTCGGTATGGTATCTCCAATCCTGATTTTAGAGAAACTTCAAAAGGTTTTACTAGATTCTAACTACATATGATGCCTATTCCTTCTGGGATTTCACAGATGAAAACTGGAACTTGTGTGGCCAAGCAACACCAGAGTGTGGTCAAGATCATAAAAGTTATTCATGAGGAAGAACACACAAGCAAGGAGAGGCTGCAGCACTTTGCTTTTGGCTGAACCTACTGGGTAGGGCAACATTCAACCCCCTCTTTTCCTTTCTCCCTTGCTGTATTAATTGAGTACAAACTAGTTTTGCTCTTTGGACTAAGTCAGCAGCAACTGAATCAAGCTGAGGGCAAAGGGGGAAAGGGAGGCAGAGAAAAACTGGGACATTTTAAAAGCTGCTGAAAACATAGGACAATAGTGGATTAACTGGGACTCTCCTTGTCAGATTAGGATAATTGGAGGTCATGATTGGTTGGGGTGGGACAGTATTACGTCAGCAAATTTACATGAAGGGCCATATTAAGTTGTTTTTACCCTGTTGCCTTCCACTACAGTGTGCAGACTGTATGGCTCCATTTTGTATGTAGAGCATACAAAAACACACTTGGGATAAAGCACACATGACTAAGTGTCAATTAAAGTTTGGCCTTGTGTTTACATTGCAAATTAACTACCTAAACTGCTGTATAGAGTTGTTGCAACTTTGTGGCACTGATTCAATAGAAATGCATGTAACAGTGAAGATCTATGGCTGAGGAAGACCTTAAATGTTTCCTTCAAGTGACAGGTTTTGAACTGTCATCTTCAGGGAGACCTTTATTCTGGCACACAGAGCTTCTGAATAACCCAGTGAGTCATTCTGGGTACAACTGTAATTAGCTAATCAAGTCAATAATAGCTCCCAAGAAATTATGAATTTGGCACACAGCACATGCTTCAGCTTCAGAAAAACAAATTATGGGTAGGGGATAGATGATGAGAAATCTTTGAGAAATGTCTGTGTGAACCCAAGTCACATTTAATCTATGTCAGTAATTAAGTGTAAAAATTGCATTAGTTGAGGGTTGGGATAGCCTTGTGAATCTGTAGCAAATAGATTGTGTAATGCTGCCATTATTTCTCAGGACAAAAGAATTAAAGGACAACTTGGTAACAATCTAGGAAGTATTAGTGCATGCTTTTGACTGACCTTTTCCCCATCCAAATTTGACATCAAAAACTTGAACATGTTTAAATGTTTTCTGGAGTCCCACTTTTTTCCCTTGTGATAAACTTGATTCTGACCTAATTCTAGGTGCTCATAAACAAAGGGGGGAAATATGGAACAAGAGGTGGAAGAAGGTAGACCTATTTTGCTACATTTCTTTTTTTAATAAAATCCCTATCCTACAAAACAATCAGGCTGAAAGATTATGAAGAACACATGGTTCTGTTCAGGGCATCCAAGTCTGCCTGACAATTCAAAGCCATGTAATGTTAGTTTAGTTCAAAACTGCTAATTACTGTAACATGTGATTTCTCACACTGGATACATACACATTCAAATGTACCATCGGAATGTTTATAGTATTTATTTATGGTGATCTCATTTATATCCTGCCCTATCAAACTGAACATCTGACAACTTACATTAAAGCATATTCCAACACATATGATTATGATTTTATGAATTTATAATAAGATGAGATACAGTGTAATGAATAAAAGCAGTAATAAAGAAAGAAATAAAACAATCTACAATGAAATAAATATATGTGTGTCTATCCCCAAAAGTGTTTTAAGCTGGAGCCTAAATGGCAACAAGATCTCTGTAGGCAGATAGTCAAAAAGCTGACATGTCCCCACCAAGAAATCTCTGCCACATCCAGATGTCCTACGCATAATTCTCATGAAGGTCATCACAAGCAGAATTTCTCTACTCAGTCTCAAATTCTGGATAGGTCAGTACTATGGAAAGAAGTCCTTCAAATACTTGAGTCCTGTGGTCTTTACGATATAAGCATTAACAACTTGACTTGGGCCCATTAATTCACTCACAGCCAATGTGAAAATTTCAGAAATACTTGCACGCCTTGTCCTGTCAACATGGTGGAAGGATGGACAGCATCATTCTAAGAACTGTCTTGTTAAGAAAGAAAACAAAATGCCTTTCTTTCCTTCTTTCTCTCTTTCCTTCCTTCTTTCTCTCTCTCTCTCTCTCTCTCTCAAAGGACTCCTGTCTTTCTATTCAATGAGGACAGTACTGAGTCTATAGTGAGAAGAGTAGAAGAAAGCTACGGTTTATGTGTGCCAGATCAGCCGCATAGGGATTGTGGGGGCGGGGGGCATTCGCCAGACAACAATGTTTCTGGGGCATCCAAGCCCATAGCCACAGCCCTGCACACAGTGGCCACCCCCTCTGGCCCCCCCTCCACACACTCCAAGCTCTGCCCCTGTGCCAGATACAGTCTGTGTGGAATCACAGCTGAAAAGGTGGCAGAGAGCCAACTTGGCTGTCTGAGGAAAATCCTCAAGCTTATGGACTCTCACTTTGAGCTCAACTTTTTTTTTATATGAGGAGGGAGGGCTATTGACAGAGACCCTGTAATTCTCCAGTGACCTCCTTTTAAGCAAACTGAATCATTCAAGAACTTCTCATCATTTGAAAGTAGTGTGTATGCCTATCACAACAGTGTAATTAAATAAGTACTTGCATCTCCTTACCTTGTTCAAAATGTTTGTTTCTCCAAAGAAAATTTGCTTTCATATATTAAAAAGTGTCCCAATGGAGATGTACATCTGGATTTCATCTGCCACAAAAATGTTTACTCAAATTAAGTTTATGTTATTTACATTTTGTTATCCTGATGTTTTTGTTGTGAGGTTCTTGTTGTTGCTGCTGCTGTTGTTTTTAAAAGCCTCCAATAAATCTCTAAGTAGGAGTTACAAATGAAAGCTGATCAGCCAGAATTCATTCTGCAGAACTCATTCAGCACACTGCATATCTCTCTGGAAAATACGTAGTCCTAGATAATAATTCTAGTCTCGGCTAATTCTTAAAGTCCACAAATAGTTTATTCCACCCAAAGGAATCTTGCAGTCAGTACAGTTAGCTACTGCTTTCCAGTTTTGGAGATGTACTTTTAAGTACACAGTCAACTGATTATCAGTACAGAAAAAGCACTAGGGGTGTGTTACAGTGGAGCCTTTGAAATGCTGGGGGAAGGGGGAAAATAAATGGAGAAAAATAGTCCCTCTGGTGTAGTTTTCTCTGAAGCACACAGAACAGTACAGTAGAATGCTACAGAACTAGCAATTATGATGACAGATTTATTGTGCCTGGTGTGGTGTAATGTAACTGCTTTCCCATTCCCCTGGTATCTAACCAAACTAGATTTACCATTTTTGCCACTATGGGGCTTGCATAGCTTGTCATAACACATTTATTTATACAGAGCTGACTTGCAGGGGTATTTCAGTAATTATTCTCCCCATCAGCTGGGAGTCAGAGCAGCATCCTGTTAGTAGTAGTACAGTCATCCCTCCAGATTTGCTAGGGTTAGGGGCACAAGACCCCTGTGAAAATGGAAAATCTGTGAATAACTCTAGACCCTGCAAAACCACAATTTAACACACACAAAAAGTATGCTCACCATAGTCAACCCACCATGGATTCTTTTGAGGCGTCAGGATTTGTTCCTTCACATGGCAGAAGTGGCTGGCTGGTGGGGCTTACTGCCGCCTCCACTGCTGCCCTACACCATTTTTAATAGGGACTTACAAGCCTCATTTGTGGATTCTCAATCTCACTAGGCTAGCAGTCTCTATTAAAAATGTCATAAGGAGGCAGCAGAGGTGACAGCAAATAATCTGTGAATAATCAAATCCACAAAGTGCAACCCACATATGTGGAGGGCTGACTGTTTAGGTATGTGTATGTCTCTTTGTGGATGGAGTGTAGGGAGCTATTCGATAGTCCTCTGTTCTGCATTATAATTCTACACCCCAGGAGCTGCCAAGTCCTAGGAGTGGTTGCTGCTGCTTCTTACAAGTGGGAGGGAAAAGAGTTTGGAGGCAGTTCAGATTATGAAGATGCAGCTGGTCTGGGCCCCAAGGGGAAGGGAAACAAAAATGGAGTCCATTCGCAAGTGCATCTCACTCCTACCCCAAGTTGAGACCAGATGCTTCTTGGTACCTGAGCTGACTCCCTTCTCTCCCCACTAGCATGGCACCCCTCCTGGTGTTTGGCACCCCTCCTGGTGTTTGACTGCTGCTGGGGCAAGGAGGAAGACATAGATCTGCAAAAAAGTGCTCAGTGTAGGATCTTAGCCTCTGTGGGATATCCTTAAGATCACTGAAGTTTCCGCCTACCAATATTCCTATTTATTCTCCTAGAAACATGAGTCAATCAGGAGCTTCCCCCTCTCTTATACAAAACTCAACTAACTTCTTTCCTGACATGACAACTTCATAGAGTACAGACAGGACTCCACAAATTCTTCTTTGATAGAGCATTCTGAAAACACTGATATTCCAAGGAAACTCCCGTAAAAAGGAATGGGAAAAAAATTAAAATATGTCAGAGAATTTCTTCACATCTGTCTATTAATAGGATTTAGACCATTTCCGCATGGGGCGAGGGAATTGCCCCGTGCCGCTACTTACCGGGTCTCATGGCTCCCCCATCCGGTCCAGGCTGCTCCAGAGCAGTGCGCACTCGTCGCTCTGCACTGCTCCAGCATCAAAAATGGCGGCTTCTGGTTGGTCAAGGGTCTCGACCAACCGCTGAAGCTCGCCAACCTAAAGCCCGCCCCGGCAGATTGCAGGCTTGCATTGGTGCGAGCCTGCAAATCTGCACAAGGGAACAGGCTCGCAATGGCACGCTCCATGCTTTTGAAAAACCGAAAGAAACAGGTTTTTCAAAAGGACAACCACTTGGGGTTGTTCCGGAGTGGGCTGAGGTGCAGATCTACATTAAATAGTCTGGATCCAGTCCGCTCCCAGGTGCAGACATCCTCCCTGGAGGACGGACTGCACCGTTTCAAATACCCTGTGCAGAAATGGCCTTGGTCATTTTTGTTAGTGATTTGCAGGCCTCAGTGCAAATATTTACGACTACAGTTCCCAGAACATCATTGGCTCCTGGAGTTGCAGTCCGGCAATATCTGGAAGGTTGCATGATTCCCACTCCTGAGTTAAAAGAAAGTGCCAGAGAAATCAGGGAAATGTATTTTTAGGAAAATGTGGTTAAGGCTTAAATTGTAGCAATTGTCTCTGTGTTTTGAATAGTTTTCATTACAGTAAGAGTTACTTCTTGTTGACTACAAGTTTAATTTTGATAGTTTTAATTGGTTTAGGAACAAAAATAAATCCTTAAAATTCATTTAGTATGCATATATATGACAGCAAAAATAGGTTAGTAATTATGTTAATGAAATCAAAATATGCTTACATTTTCAAATGCCTTATACAATATTAAGACAAAATAACAATTAGAATCAGCTTGATTCCTTTATGATGTGGTAGTTTGTTGTTTAGCTTCAAATGCATATCACAGCAAAAGTTGCGAAGACACCCATTCTAGCTGTAGCTTCCATCCTAGTGCCAGAATATTTGATGAAAAGACAAATGTAACATGACATAAGGCAGTCAATCCTGTCGATTCCTTCCTAATCATTTTCAAACTGTCCTTGACATTTTAATATGAAAAAGGAAAACAAAATGCAGTAAAAGGATAACAAAATGTTCAGAAAAATTAAAGTACAGAGGAAAAACAAAAACAAAATGTACTTTAAAAAAAGATTGGAAAGGCATGCTAGATTAATGTATATCTAAAACTGATTGAAAACAATTTGGGTGCCTAATTGCCACATCTTGCTATTCAGAAAGCATTATGTTTACTTAAAGAGAATTTTATTCTCATTCTTACATAAGAAGATAATTAATTCAACCCAAACAAAGCTCACGTGATAATCTGCTAGTG
Source organism: Iguana delicatissima (assembly GCA_948472985.1). Classification (NCBI taxonomy): domain Eukaryota; kingdom Metazoa; phylum Chordata; class Lepidosauria; order Squamata; family Iguanidae; genus Iguana; species Iguana delicatissima. The sequence continues at coordinate 67,374 of CAOKZL010003643.1, read as the reverse complement.
ATACTTGGGCTGACCAAAATATTTTTCAGCCCTCCCCTGCCAAAAAAATGCAAGCATGCTGCACTTTTGAACATCATTTTATGGCTTAGAAACCTCAGTCCAAATAACATGGTGTCACCATACAGCCAATCACAAAACGAAGAAAGAAAAATCACATAGCCAATCAGATTTCATTACCTGATGATGTCATAAAGGCAAATGATGTTTAAGAGGGCAATGCCTGTTCAATAAACCAATCGAGACATCACAGTTTCAAGGGGGTAGGAATCTGCTGAAACTGCAGCTGATGGGGGCTAGAGATGTACACAGCTATAAAGTCTGAATTCACAGACTACCTCCCTTTCTGACCTTCATGTTCTATCCATTCCATTTCCATAACTGTTTTAAAAAACGTATTTTTTTCAAATGTGTGCATGCTTTAAATTATACACATTGCTTGAATACATTTCACCCATCAAGTAAAGCTTTTTTTGAGCAGCATTTTGTACACATTTTAAAACATGCACATCCTTGAATTCAATGTACAGATTTTGGGGAAGAAATCTCATCCAGCTTATGGACAGAACACAAATGGCAGCAGACTGGCTGAAGTCTGCAATGAAAGTCTGCAGTATATGGGAATACCTAACAAGCTTCAGTGAATTGCTGCTGATACTTTCATGCCAAACAAGGGAGATATTAAGTGTCTGGGTATGCGCCTCTCCCCATATGTGCCTGAGTATTAAGAGCTACTGCGGGGGGCTCCTCCATGTCCCAAAAGTGAGGGCAATCACTGTGTTGGGACATAAGAGAGAGCCTTCTCAACCGAGAACCCCTTTGCATAGCACCACAGCTGTGATGCTTTCCCCCTGGAGGCCCAACTGGTGCCAACACTCTTCCATTTAGGTGCCCAGTTAAAGTTTGGCTGTTGTCCAAAGAATTTGGGCCTTATTAATTGAACCCAATCATTGTTATTTATCATTTTAAAAACTTTTTTTAAAAAAAATATATTTTTAACTCATTGTATTGTTTAATAGGTTTTTAGTGTATTTACACTTTCTTGCTGTTTTTAACCTGTTTAACCTGGTTTAGTGCTATTTGTAAGCCATTCTGAGATCTCCTGATGGTAGACCAAGACACAAGCATTTTAATAAAATAAATATATAAATAACTAATGGTTCCTTGCTGCTGACATTTTAGTGCCTGGGAAAGCAATGCTGGGTATGGAATGTTTGAAAATGTGTTGCGAGTTCAGGCAACAAAAAGGTGGCAAGCAACTTTGTTCTGCCTGGGAAAGTGTCCATGTTGACTGGCTGGGGAATTCTGGGAACAGTAGTCTGAAAAAAATAAAATAAAATGTTGGTGCTCTGCTGCCTTCTCAACAAAATGGTTTTAAATGCTGCTCCTGTAATTCCATAAGCGGGAACAGTTTCACATACAGCCCAGCCTGAGGATCAGCTAACCCCTCCTCCACAATGCTTCTGGATGGTAGTTTCCATCAGTCTTAGCCAGCGTAGCCTACAATGAGGGATGATGAGAGCTTCAATACAAGAACATCTGGAAAGTCACATAGTCCCCATCCCTAGTCTATGAAATTTGATACAAGCTTATAAAATTTCATTTCTCTTTCAGAAGGAATTAGCCAGAGTCTCCTTGTAACTTTTGATATACCTTCCAAACAACATGGTAGCTATTTGTTATCTACTAGCCCTATAAAAGTCAATTGCGCAAAGTAAATACCAGAGTCTAGCTTATTAAGACCTCACTTCTCCCATTTTAAAGAAAGGAATTTCCTATGTTTGTTTTAGAAGCTGAACTTCAAAGGTGTTTTACCCATGGGCTTTCCTATCAAAATGGGAAGTGGTACACATGAGATTATCTCAAATGAAGCCTGCCCACATATGTAGATTTTAAATATTTTAAATTAGTTTAGTCTAAATTCAACCCGATTTCTTCTTCCCACACCCAAACCCAGGACAGCATAAGCTCTTTCCCAAAACATACTTCTGTCTCTGCCATCACTCTTTTCATGTAACGATGGCCACTTATAATAGGAAAACAAAAAATGACAGAAGCATAAAGGTTTGCTTTGTGGGGATAGATACAGTACAGAACAGAATATTTAGATGAAGAGAGAGAGAGAGAGAATTGAAGGAGAAGTATAACACATCTTGCTTTTCTGGGGGAATTATGCTTGCATATCCTGTTGTCCAAGGTGCTAAGTGCTGATGGATAAATTCAGGGCCTTTGCTTTCCCTTCCTATGGTTCTTCAGCATTAGCAAGACTTGAAGTGGATAGTCCTTAAAATAGATAACTGTTCTCTGAAAAGTAGGACACATTCCTCTGATGCAAGCTATCAGGAAAGGGAAAGATTTAATTTCAGGTTTCCTTTCATCTCTACACCTTTCTAAGAACAGCACAGAGCCTCTGTTGCCCTTGAGCTCTCTGAGATCACACTCAGAAGGAAAAAGAACAACAAATAGCAGCCCCATGCCATGTACAGAACCAAATTAGACAGCAGTTGAATGTTATTAGCATACTGATGTTGAGATAATGTCCTTCACCACATCTAGTTTAGGAAGTGCAAGACCGGCTGTGTGGTACACTTAGCTCTATCCAATAATACAAGACCTTAGGAGGGATGGCAAAGGGTTGATGCTGCTGGCCTCATGGCCATTTTAACAGTCTGCATAATGTAGCTGCGCTTACCAGATCTCGGGGTTTCATCAAAAGTTTCAGGGCTTTAGCCTGTTTTGCAGGGTCCCTAAGACAAGAGGAAATTCCATGGTGAGGAGCCAAAATCAGAAGTTGTCTATATTATGTATGGCTGTAGACCCAAACTCAATCCACTCCTATCAACTCCCACTTACTGACTCCATCCTGAAACAACAAGCACAGACAGCTTCATTTCTCCCATTCCTTTGATTCTAAACAGTGCCAAGTTATGGTCTCAGGCTCTGCCTCTGTATCTCAGGAACGATATAAGCCAACCTGTTACCCACAAGCAGTTGATGTACTGCAAGCCAGCTGATCTAAATTGGGGGGTTTTATACACAATTTCTACCTGGAGGGCATAGGTGTGAATGGCTCTCTGGTTGAACAAACAATGGAGTTTGCAGAGTGGACAATGAAGTCCAGAATGAGCTGATAGTTTTAGCATTAGGTGACAAAGGGGCTAATGGTTGTCCAATAGTTCAATGTTTGTGGATGGGATTGAGGATAATGGGATAGATTGCAGGGCAAAAGGAAGAGGGCTTGGGATAATCAGCAGTGTGGTGGGAATCTCCCAGTCTCTGTTGTTTAAGAAAGCAGAGTCATTAAGGTGAGCAGCAGCCAATTATCTCTTGAGTTTCCTGGTAATTTCCTGACTATGACCTCACTACACCTAGGAGGTGTTTTTCTGGCCTAATTTCATAACACATGTGTTCAGCCAGCTTTCCTCTTATCCAGCTGGACCTTCCAGCTGTATCAGAGTATAATTTATATTTTATATCAATTGTGATGTATGCCAATTAAACCACATCAAAGTGTGGGGATATATAGTTGCTAACAAAACCTGATCACAGAAGTTCCTCTATTTGCTGAGATGTACTACCCCAGAGTCAATCTGTGTAGCAATTAGACTATGGGACTAGAATAGGGACCCAAGTTCAAAGAGCCATTCGGCCAATATTATCAATGAGTGGCCTTTGGTTAGTCTAATATCTCTCATACCACCCTACCTCTCAGCGTTGTTGTCAAAGTGAAAATGGAAATGAATGTTGTCCTGAGCTCCTGGTGGGGGGGGGAGAGGCATAAAAACTAAAGAAATAAACCCACTGATACCACTACCACTAATACCACCCAACTGCTTCCCCTATTCTGCATTTGTTCCACAACCTAAATCCTTCCTCCAGAAATACTTTTAAAGTTTCATGGTTTCCCTTGGCCTGTTAAAAGGGAAAAGAAGAAAGTGAGAAACATTTTGGTGGCAGTGAACCAAACAGAAAAATAGTAAGATCAAGTACATGGGTGAATTTATATCTACATTTACAGTACTCAATCAGAGCCTAATTGAATACTTTCTGCCTTACATTGATTCAGTGATGTATGTCATTCTTTCTTAGCCAGATTTTATCACCCTCTCTTCTCGCACTGTTCACATATTCCCCTTTAGTTGAGGACAAATGAAGTATGCTATAATGAAACCAGTCTCCAGAACCCAGAAAGAAAATCAGGTAAGGTCTTATTCATTCCAGCCTTTTATTAAATAATCTATTAATGCCAACTTCTTATGGAAAAAATATATTGTTTTATAATGCCCATAAAAATAAAATACAACAGTTTATTGCTGTAATAAATGCTTGACCTGTCTAGAACATTGGTATGTGCTGTCAATCATGAGATGTAAGTAGCTATTGCTACTGAAAGCACATTCACATTATGGTTATAGTTTTGTTGGTTTTTCTCCCTCTCTAAAATTTCCAGTTTTATAGACACATATTCCTTTCTAAATACAATAAAGCAATCTCGCTTGATGATCATCCAATAGTTTCATAGACCTGAATATTTTGGGTATCAGAGATTCAGGTTTTAAAACTGAAGAAATACAGAGAGTTTTGAAACTCCTAAAAATCCATCTGGCTTTATTTATTTAAGTGATTCTTAAACAGGGGCTGTGCTTGCAGATGAGTTAAGAGAGTGGAGAAGAGCCAGAAGAAAATGCTAGAAGCTGATTTTAAAAATGCATGCTTTCTGTATTTGATGCAGCTATGCTGAATGGAAGAGAAATAATAATTTCACAACCAGCCTGTGTAATGAGGCAAACATTAACTGAAACCAGAGCAAGGCCTGTCCTGACTTTTACTTTGGCAACACAAAGGCTACAAAGAGCAAGAAAGAAAAGTCAGGAAAGGAAATTCACCTTAAAAATCTGCCTCAGAACGCACACGTCCAACAGCAAAAGAGTATCATCAAATTCACGGTGGCCTAGAACAAAAGTCGAGTACAAATGTGTGGAGAAACTAATGGCAACAACCCTTATACAGACAGGAAAAAGTTGAGTGCTATGCTCCACCTTAACGATGAATCATCATCATCATCAACAATCCCCATGGCTCGAGGTGGGGTACGTCATAAATTAAAATAGAGCTGAAAATGCATAAAACAATTCAACTTAAAATTTGAAATGGGAATCCAGGAGCACTCCCAAGGTGCAAGCATAGTCTTTTGGGGGAGTGTGGCCCCATCCAGGACTGGCTGACACATCTCCAACCCCAGATCAGGACCCTTAATAGTAAGCACCTCTGTCTTCTTTGGATTCAATTGCAATTTGTTCCTCTTCATCCAGCCCATTACCTTCTTCAAGCATTTTTTCAGAGGAGACATATGATCCTTAGCTAAGGCTGTTTTTAAAGGCATGGATAAATATATTTGGGTGCCATCAGCATACTGAAAGCAGCCTGCCCCATGCCTCTGGATGATCTGTCCCAGGGGCTTCATGATGATGTTAAAAAGCATTGGGGATAGAATGACACCTTGTGGTATGACACATAACAGCCCTTTTTCTTTTTCTTTCTTTTTCTTTCTTTTCTGTTCTTTTCTTTTTCTTTTTTTTGAGGAGAAGCTATCCTCAAGCTATCTCCAAGCAGCACCATCTGGAACCTGCCTGAGAGGTAAGACCAGAATCACTGCAACACAATGCCTCTGATTGGGGAACCCATCCCCAAAGCTATTCAAGAATGATACCATGTCGATCGTATAAAGTGCTGATGAGAGGTCTAAAAGCACCAACAGAGACACGTTCCCCCATTGATGCAAAGATGGAGATCATTCACTAAGGTGATCATAGCAGTCTCAACTCTGCCTCCTGCCCTGAAACCAGTTTGAAATGGGTCAAAGAAGTGTGTGCCATCCAAGACCACCTGGAGTTGGAAAGCAGCTGCCTTCTCAAGCACCTGCCCAAAAAAGAAAAGCTAAATACTGGTCTAGAATTATTAAGGTCCAGGGGATCCAGGGAAGCTTTTTCAAAAGTGGTCTAATCCCTGCCCCTTTTAAACAGGATAGAAGGTTCCTTTTCCTGAAAGATGCATTACTAATATGTTGAATTTGAAGTCTAATTGCATCTCCTCTTTGGACAACCAGCCATGATGGACAGGGATTGAGAAAACAAGTTGTCCTCCTTACTTGTTCCAGCAGCTTGTTCACATCAGCATAAAGAGGAGGGGGGAGCGAAGGAGGAAGGGGAGAAGGAGGGGGAGGATTAGGATTTATTCCCTATATTCCTCATAAAATCTCTGGGCACCTAACAATTCCACATAAAGACACATAGTATAGAATCCCAAGTGAAGCTTGCATTGCCCAGCCACGTGGGCCACTGATTGCCTGCTGCTTCCAAAAGCCTGTGAAATTTTTGCAGGCTTTCCAAGCAGTGCTGAACAACTTGAAAAGCAAGAGGAAGTCTCAAAAACATGTCATTTGCCTTTCCAAACTGTGCACAGAGCACAAACAGCCCTCTGAGTTTAGCTCAGGGAGGTGGTCTGTGCTTATGCTAGTCTAAAAGTTCCCCTAGCAGTTGCACTTTTTCAAGGATTGTTCAGGCGCAGCAAGGGAAGTTAGAGAAAATCATTGGCGTCGGCCTCATCGCTGGGAAGGGAAAGCTACCATCTCTGAGCAGCCTATTTCAGTAATGACTGACTTTCAGTTGAGTCCTCAGAGTCATGCTGATCTAAGAAGGCTCAGAAAACAAACACTTCCATTCACTGTTGGCATGGATCCTAGAAAAAGAAGAGCCAGAGAGGCCTCAAGCCCCCCCTAAGACTAGACCAGGGGGCCTAAGATTCTGAAGAAACAATCTGGCAAAACTGATCTACTAAGACTCCTATGTAGTTGAGCCCATACTCTCCAAAAATTCACAGAGAAAAATTGGGATGCATGTGACCAAGCAATATCAGAATATGGCCCACATGGCAGAAATGAGGAAAAACATACAAGCTAAGAAAGGCTGCAGCAGTTTGCTTTTGCCTGGAAAGATTCTGCCCCTTCTTTCCATTTCTGCTTGCTGATTTAACATTGTGCAAAATGAATTCAGTTTGTAGCACTTGAAGTAAGCTGAGGACAAAGGGGAAAGTGGGAGGAGGAGAGAAAACAGGAATATTTCAAGAGCAGCTGAAAAACTGGGATGACAAAGGATTAATTGGAACTGTGCCTGCCAAATCAGAATAGTTTTGGGGGACCAGCCATTATGAATTAGAAGTGTACTAAATTATCAAGCACTAAAGATCCATAAGAAGGAGGAATATTAAGACAGTGATTGTTGATGAGACCTCCTGGGAACACAGAAGGCTGCCTGCAATCTGTCCTAGAATCATAGGTCATAGAGCTGGAAGAGACCACAAGGCTCATCCAGTCCAACCCCTTGTTACACAGGAATACACAATCAAAGCATTCCTGACAGATGGCCATCCAGCCTCTGTTTAAAAACCTTCAAAGAAGGCGATTCCACCACACTCAGAGGCAGCATATTCTACTGTCAACTGCTTGAAAGTTCTTCTTAATGTTTAAGTGGCATCCCTTTTCCTCAAGATTGAAGCCACTGCTCCATGTCCTAGTCTCTGAAGTATCAGAAAACAAGCTTGCTCCATCCTCCATATGACATCCCTTCAAATATTTAAACATGGCTATCATGTCATTTCTTAACCTTTTTTTCTCCAGGCTAAATATACCCAGCCCTCTATGCCACTGCTCACAGGGCAGGTTTTCCAGGCCTCCTATCATTTTGCTTACCCTCCTCTGGGCATGTTCTAGCTTGTCAATATCCTTATTGAATTGTCCTGTGCACATTACTTGGGAATAAGCTACACTGAACACATGACTGGCACCCATTGTGTTCCTATTTAAGAATATTTGAATAATGGATGAGAATAATAATTTCACCTTCCCCAGAAAGTAACCTGCAAGTAAGCAAAATTTATAACAACTTCCTTGCCACTGTTAAATCCCCATGCCACCTTAAAAACAGTTCCAAGGTCCTGGACTGCTACGAAAAGTTGATCTGTTACCATTTTATTTCCTCTTTAACTGAACATATGTCTCAATGAATGTGCACCACAGGAGGGGCGGAGTTGGGGTATGAACTCAGGATTCAAGATCTAACTAAGAATTTTCATGATAAGAGCAGAGGAGAAAAATCAGAACAAAGAATGAAAAGACAACCAGAAAAGGAAAAAGAAAAATGGAGTTTGTATATAGAATGGAAGGAAGGACAAATCACTGAGGAAGAGTACAGACGGGTAGCTTGAAGTGATAGGAATAACATAAAGAAAGCTAAAGCTCAAAATGAGCTGAAATTGACCAGGAAGCAAGGAGGAGCAAAAAGGAGTTTTTCAGATATGTTTGAGGCAAAGGAATGACCAAGTAGACTGCTGTTCAATAAGGATGGCTAAATGCAAACAAATTCCAATGAAAAGGCAAAACTACTCAATACGTCTGTTGCTTCAGCGTTTCCCTAAAAGAGAACTATGCATTTCTATGCAGCAGTAGAGATGTTGGCAAGGAATCTAGATTGCAAATCAAGATTAATAGGGAGTTAGTCAGGAATCACCTAGTTAGTCAGGAATCACCTGAGCAACATCAAATCTGCAGGGCCAGATAAGTTGCATCTCAGAATACTGAAGGTACTTACTGATGTATTATCTGAACCCCTTGCCATCATTTTTGAGAACTCCTGAAGAACAGGTGAAGTGCCAAAGGAATAGAGGAAGGCAAACATTGTCCTTCTCTTCAAAAATGGGCAAAAAAAGAAGTTCCAGGAAACTACAAACCAGTCTGTCTTGATGATGATACAGTGAACTGTAGGAGTCAACATGAGTTTGTCAAGAATGAATCCTGCATGAGTTTGTCAAGAACGAATCCTGCATAGGTAATCCTATATCCTTTTTCGATCAGGTCATTAGTTAGCTGATAGTGAGAATGCTGTGGATGTCATTTATCTGGATTTCAGCAAAGCACATGATAAGGTCCCATTGATATTTTGACTAGCAAACTGATTAAATATGGAATATACAGGAACACTGTCAGATGAATCTATAGCTGGTTGGAAAACTATTCTTAGACAATCGTCATCAATGATTTTGCTTCAAACTGGGTTTAGACCTCAAGCGGAGTTCCTCAGGGTTCTGCCCTATGGCTATTGCTCTTCAACATTTTTATCAGTGATTTAGATGACGGGAGGAAATCCTTTTCAAGTTTGCAGATGACACAAAACTGGGAGGAGTGGATAATACATTGCAAGATAGGGACAGAATTCAAACAGACCTAAATAAACTAGAAAATTGGACAGAAGTAAATAAAATGAAATTCAGTAGAGAAAAATGCAAAATTCTACATTTAGGCCACAAAAAATGAAAGCACAAAGCTGGGAGGGGGAAAATATGGGCTCATCAGTATTTCATGCAAAAAGGACATTGGGGTTATTGCTGATCATAAATTGAATATGAGCCAACAGTGTGAAGCTACAATATAAAGGTGAATGCTATTTTAGCCTGCAATAATAGAAGAAGCATGGTTTCTAAGCTGAGGGAACTAACAGTCCAACTATATTCAGTACTGGTCAGGCCTCATCCGGAGTACTGCATTTAGTTTTGGATGCCACATTTTAAGAAGGATGAAGGCAAGTTTGAACAGGACTTTTGGTGAAGAAACCATGGTGGGTGTACATCCCTGTTCATCTCCAGTGAAGAGGGAGAAGCTCCAATGATAAAAACACTGGTAGGAGGGAGATTGAGCAGGTGTAACCCCCCCCCCTCCATATTTAACAAGGAGTCATTGAGATCACCACACAGTCTTTGGACAATGCAGCTTGCAAGGCAATCATCACAAATGAGTCAAAGTGGTCAAAGTCAGGAAGAGTGCAAGGAAGCATTGGAAAAACACAGGAGACTCACATTATCAGAAGCACATCTTTAAAAGGCACTGTGACTTTAAAGGAGACTTAACCTGTGTATCTTCATCTCTTAATTGATCTACCATGAGAGGAGTTTGAGATCAAGAGAGTGCTTGTTAACAATTGAGGGATATGCATTTCAGTGACTGGCTTTCACCTAGGTTGGGTGACTGCCTTCTTTCTGTGAGAGGGATCTATGTGAAATTCAGTAAGACAGCTGTGTTTATAAGCCAAAAAGCTTAACAAGAATTTGGCTTAACAAGATTTTTAAAATAGATGAGGGGACCATGAGTTAAAGACTGGGTTTTAAAATCTGATTTAAAAACTTCGAGTTATAAGATTTCCCTTTTTTTTTTTTTTGTTAGCTTTAATAAGTCTAATAGAGATAGAGTTCTATATAGTTATATTGATCATAGATGAATTTTGTTGGTAAATGCTGTTTATGAAATTACTGATTGCGAGGTAAGAAGAGAAAGAAAGGGAAGATCATTACGTAAATAAGTGAATATGTGTTATTTTCTTTATTCTGTGTTATCATTTTGTTATCTGCTTTTTATTGTTGTATTTGATGTTAATTAATGCATAGTCTTTTATTGATACATCTTTTTCTTTTACAGATAAAAAATATTAAATAAAAAAAAAGAAATTTAGGCATTTTCTGTTTTGTTTATGAGGTAATGTAAGAGACTATGGGAAAGTGAAACTTACTGGATGTTAATTGCAAAGCATTTGACAAGGCTGAAAATAGCAGTATTCTACTACAGCTACTGACAAAGAACAGCTATCAACTGTTGTTGTGAAGAGGGAAATGAGGGGAAAGGGACTGTGTGCTGCTGACGATGATGATTTTTTTCTTTTTGTATGAACATGTATGAATTTGATGTTTTGGCTGAAGTTAATATAAATAAACAAAAGATATTAACAAAGAACATGGACACACAAAGTAAGAATGATCTTGTGTATAAAATTCATTTTGTGATAGAGAAGAAACTTTCCTAACAACGAGATGCATAAATAGTTACTGCTAAATAATTACTGTCAAAAATGAATTGTTTGTTGTTCCAGAATAATTATGAGAAAGCTTGGAATGAAATTAAGAAAGATCTGATGAGATGACAGAATTTAGAAATTGTCAATGATGAGTAGAATTTATGTGATAAAAAAGAATATATTACCTAGAATGATTTTTTTTTTTGTTCCAAGCAATGCTAGTTCTGACAAATAATGTACTTTTCAAGCAATGGCAGAAGGGTTTGTCTATTTGATAAGGAAAGAAACTCAGAGTCAGATTTAAAATATTACAAGATGCAAAAGAAAGAGGAGGTGTAGGTTTACTTGAACCTGAAACTGTATTTTGCTCTTTGCTGCCTGATTTGGTTGAAAGAGTGGATAATGTTAAGATATAGAAGGTATTTGGAGCTGGAGGGATATAATTTAAGATTTGGGTGGCATGGATATTTATGGTATAAAGTACAAGTGAATGTAGAGTTTGAGAATCATTTTGTAAGACATGCTGTAATAAGAGTATGGAATAAGTATAAAAGTAGGTTATGTCCTAAAACACCTCTATAGGTTTCTTATATGTTCATATAAGAACATATAAGAAATCTCAGCTGAGCTCAGTGTTAAGAGACACATGTACAGGAAGTGGAAGAAGGGGTAAACCACCAAAGAAGAATTTAAGCAGGTAGCCAGGAGATGTAGGGAAGAGGTCAAAAAGGCTAAAGCACAGAACGAACTTAGGCTGGCCAGAGACATTAAACACAATAAAAAGGGCTTCTTTAAATATGTTGGCAGCAGAAGGAAAAAGAAGGAGACAATAGGGTTGCTGCGCAGAGAAGATGGTGAATTACTCACAGGGGGAAGAGAAAAGGCAGAACTACTTAACACCTTCTTTGCCTCAGTTTTTTCCCAAAAGGATACAAGCACTCAACCTGGCAGTTGGAGAGCAGGTGAGGAAGTGGGGGAAATGCAGCACAGAATAGGTAGAGAGGTGGTACAAGAATACCGGGCCACACTGGACGAATTCAAGTCTCCAGGGCCAGATGAATTGCATCCTAGGATTTTAAAAGAACTAGCAGAGGTCATTTCGGAACTGCTTGCTATAATCTTTGAGAAATCTTGGAGGACAGGAGAAGTTCCAGCAGACTGGAAGAGAGCAAATGTTGTCCCCATCTTCAAGAAGGGAAAAAAAGAGGATCCAAATAATTATCGCCCAGTCAGCCTGACATCAGTACCCGGAAAGATCCTGGAGCAGATCATTAAGCGGTCGGTTTCTAATCACTTAGAAAGCAAGGCGGTAATCACGAGAAGTCAACATGGATTTCTCAAAAATAAGTCATGCCAGACTAATCTTATCTCTTTTTATGATAGAGTTACTAGCTTGATAGATGAAGGGAATGCTGTGAATGTAGCATATCTCGATTTCAGTAAGGCCTTGGACAAAGTTCCCCATGACATTCTTGCAAAGAAACTAGTAAAATGCAGGCTGGACAGGGCTACTGTTAGTTGGATTGGTAATTGGTTGACTGACCGAACCCAAACAATGATCACGAATGGCTGCTTCTCATCCTGGAGAGAAGTGACTAGCGGGGTACCACAGGGTTCTGTCCTGGGCCCAGTACTGTTCAATATCTTCATCGACGACTTGGATGAAGGAATAGAGGGCATGCTCATCAAATTTGCAGATGACACCAAATTGGGAAGGGTTGCTAATACACCAGAGGACAGGATCAAAATTCAAAATGACCTGGACAGATTGGAGATCTGGGCCACGGCTAACAAAATGAAATTCAACAGAGTGAAATGTAAGGTCCTACACTTAGGTAGAAAAAATGGAATACAGAAATATAGGATGAGGGACATGTGGCTGGATAGCAGTATGTGTGAAAGGGATCTAGGAGTCTTCATAGACCACAAGCTGAACATGAGTCAGCAGTGTGATGCGGCAGCCAAGAAAGCCAATGCAATTCTCAGCTGCATCAACAGGAGTATGGTGTCTAGATCGAGGGAGGTACTGGTGCCACTCTACGCTGCTTTGGTTAGACCTCATCTTGAATATTGTGTCCGGTTCTGGGCACCCCAATTCAAGAAGGACATGGTCAAGCTGGAGCAAGTCCAGAGGAGGGCGACCAAAATGGTGAGGGGCCTGGAAGCCATGCCCTATGAGGATAGACTTAGAGAGCTGGGTATGTTTAGTCTGCAGAAGAGAAGGTTAAGAGTGGACATGATAGCCATGTTTAAATATTTGAAGGGATGTCATGTCGAGGAGGGAGCGGGCTTGTTTTCTACTGCTCCAGAGACCAAGACAAGGAGCAATACATTCAAGCTGCAGGAAGAACTTCCTGATGGTCAGGGCTGTCTGGCAGGGGAATATGCTGCCTCGGAGTGTAGTGGAATCTCCTTCTTTGGAGGTTTTTAAGCAGAGGCTGGATGGCCATTTGTCGGGAGTGCTTTGAGGGTGTTCCTGCATGGCAGGGGATTGGACTGGATGGCCCGTGTGGTCTCTTCCAACTCTACATTTCTATGATTCTGTGATTCTATGATTTATTTTAGATGCATTTTTGCCTTACAATTTTTCAAGCAATTTTACCTAATATAATTATATATTGTGCAGCATTATTATTATTATTATTATTATTATTATTATTATTAATTTTATTAGTATGTGCCTTCCTTTCTTCTAATATATACATTTATGTACTCAGTTTTTAATCAGAGAATGGCATTGCAAAAGTCACAAAAGTGGATATCTATGTTTTTATTGATGTATTGGTCCACAAAGTACAATGTGGAAAGTTCCAAACAAATTTCTCCACCAGCCCTTAAAGGAGCACTATCTTTTCTGTCTCATTAAGTCACAAGATAACAAATACTTCAATGGGTAGAGGGGAGGCAGAAGTAAGAAATAAATGACATATCAAATCTAATCAGTATATGTTGACCTTTGTCATATTTGTATATTGACCCTGTGAATTGTACCATGTCTTCCTTCTGAAGTATAGTAGCTCAGTCTCCTGTACCAGGGACAGAAGAAGGAGACAATTTCAATATGTTTATTTTTCTAAATGGTAGATTAAGAAACTAAATTGAAGTTTAAAGCAATTTAAATGTAATTGTAATATAATTTAACCTGTTTAAAGTCTACAGGAAAGCTTAGGATAAAACAATGATAATGATGAGTGCATAAAATATTTGAGTTATAGAGAATTGACTTACAGGACAATCCTATGCAAGGGTTCTTAGAAGCAAGTTTCAGAATTAAGTTCTACTCTGTTTAGCAGTAACTATATTTTATGCACTTCCAAATCCAAGGAAATGCATTGCCAACAAAGAAGACAGAATTAGATAAAGTTACTAATTTAGAAATAATTGCCATAATCACCATAATTTAAATATATAACACATCTCACCATAATAGGGAAAATTATGACCTATTGAAGTTGTCTTCTGATATCACTATCCAGGTGTTGATGGGCAACTTCAGAGCCCTATATTGTTCTTTATGTTTGAATTGAACTTACATTGGGCAGCCCTCCAAACAGAATATACCTCCAGTAGAGTAGGGGGCAAATTGCAGGCTAAAGGCTGCATGTGGCCTAAAGGCTGTTTTGTGGACTCCAGGGTCCCCTCTACAGGGACAAAAAGGGTTTTGCATTTAAAAAAAAATCCCCAAATTCCCTCTAGAGGGGCATTAAGGGCAGTTTCACCATATTTTTGTTCTCCCTGGGCCAATTTAAGCCCAGAAGAGCCCCTTAAAAAAAAAAAACAGGAAAAGAAACAGAAGTGACTTCATGTTGCTGGTAAATGCTAGGTCAGTTAATGGAAAGACAACTGCCATCTAGGACTTGATCCTGGATGAGCATGTAGACCTGCCATGCATTACAGAGACCTGGTTGGATGAGGCTGGAGGGGTTAATCTCTCTCAGCTTTGTCCACCAGGATTCTCTGTTCAGCAGCAGGCAAGACCCGGGGGCCAGGGAGGTGGAGTTGCAGTAGTCTATCAAAATTCTATCCTCCTGCACAGGTGCCCCATCCCACAGTTCTCTTGGTTTGAGTGTGTTTATCTGAAGCTGGAGGGCTGGGACAGACTAGGGATTCTGTTAGTCTACCACCCACCCAGCTACACAACAGTCTCCCTTCCTGAACTAGCAGGCGTGGTTTCGGGGTTGACGTTGGAATCTTCCCGACTTGTAGTACTGGGGGATTTTAACATCCATGCCAAGACCACCCTGTCAGGAGCAGCTCAGGACTTCATGTCTTCCATGACAGCCATGGGTCTGTCCCAAGTGGTATCTGGCCCTACCATGCTGCTGGGCACACTCTAGAGCTTGTTTTCTGTGGCGGGTGGGTTGAATGTGATCTGGGAGTAGAGGAACTGTCTATAGTTCCATTGTCATGGACAGATCACTACCTGGTGAGGTTTAGACTTACTGAGACTCAGAACATCCTCAGGGGTGGGAGACCCATTAAGATGATCCACCCCAGGAGGCTTATGGATCCAGATGGATTCCTGATGGCGCTTGGGGAATTTCCTGCTGCTTTGACAGGCAGTGCTGTCGAAGTCCTGGCTGATTTCTGGAATACAGAAATGGCCAGGGTGGTGGACACGATTGCCCCTGAGTGTCCCCTCTCACGTAGTGGAGCCAAACCATCCCCTGGTTTTCTAGGGGGCTGGTGGTGATGAAACATGTGAAAAGGAGACTAGAACAATGTTGGCAGGAAACTTGGAATGCATCCGACAGAACACAGGCTAGACCTTATTTAAAAGCCTACTCTGTGGCAACAGAGACAGCAAAGGCAAAATTATTTTCTGTCTCTATTGTGTCTGCAGAGCCAACCAACAGAGCTGTTCCAAATGGTTAGGGGTCTTTTCTCCTCAGACCCAAGAGAGGAAAATCGGGACCATTTGACAACCCACTGTGAACAATTTGTCCAGCACTTCACAAATAAAATCACTCAGATCTGCTCCGACTTGGGTGCCATGATTGATACAGATCCTGTGGATATAACTCTGGCCTCTGCTTGTTCAATGATAATGGATACTTTTCAATTTGTACAGCCCAAGGATGTGGACAGGAACCTTGGAGATATGAGAGCCACCACATGTGTGCTAGATCCTTGCCCTTCCTGGCTTACTAAAAAAGCCAGAGGGGGACTGGCCGAAAGGTTAGAGGGTGTGGTTAATGCCTCCTTGAGACAAGGTAAAGTTTCAACTTGTCTCATTTGAGGCTGTTATAAAACCACTACTAAAAAAGCCATCCCTTGATCCCACTATTTTGGATAATTACCGGCCTGTCTCTAATATTCCATTTCTGGGCAAGGTTCTGGAGTGTGTGCAAGCCTCTCAGCTCATCCAGGGGTTTCTGGATGAAACAGATTATCTAGATCCATTTCAATCTGGTTTCAGGCCTGGCTATGGGACTGAGACGGCTTTGGTCACCTTGGTGGATGACCTATGCCCGGGAACTAGACAGGGGGAGTGTGTCCCTGTTGGTTCTGCTGGACCTCTCAGCAGATTTTGATACCATTGACCATGGTATCCTTTTGGGTCACCTTGCAGGGATGGGACTTGGGGGCACTGTTTTACAGTGGCTCCATTCTTTCCTGGAGGGCTGAACCCAGAAGGTGGTGCTGGGGGAATTCTGTTTGACCTCCTACCCTCTGGCCTGCAGGGTCCCTCGGGGTTCGGTCTGTCCCCCATGCTATTTAACATCTACATGAAACCACTGGGAGAGGTTGTCCAGAGTTTTGGGGTTCGGTGTCATCAGTATGCGGATGACACCCAACTTTATTACTCCTTTCCACCACAAGCCAAGGAAGCTGTCTTGGTCCTAAACCAGTGCTTGACATAAGTAATGGACTGGATGAGGGCAAACAAATTGAAACTTAATCCAGACAAGACAGAGGTGCTCCTGGTCAGTAGAAAGGCAGATCAGGGAATAGGGATTCAGCCTGTGTTAGATGGGGTCACGCTTCCTCTGAAGACACAGGTTTGCAGCTTGACAGTGTTCTTGGATTCAACTCTGAGCCTAGAAGCCCAGGTCTCAGCAGTAGCCAAGAGTGCATTTACACAATTAAGGCTTGTGCACCAGCTGTGCCCATTCCTTGATATGTCAGACCAGGCCATGGTGACACATGCCTTGGTTACATCCTGGCTGGATTACTGTAACGTGCTCTATGTGAGGCTGCCTTTGAAGAGTGCTCAGAAACTTCAGCTGGTCCAAAGAGCTGCAGCCAGGTTGTTAACTGGAGCTGGTTAGAACACCGCTGCTGCAACAGTTCCATTGGCTGCCGATCTGTTTCCGGGAACAATTCAAAGTACTGGTGATGACCGCTAAAGCCCTACACCGCTCAGGTCCAGGTTATTTGAAGGACTGTATCCTCTCCTACAAACCAGCCTGGGCATTGAGACCTGCGGGAGAGGCCCTTCTCTCAGTCCCACCACCCTCACAGGTGTACTTGGTGGGAACACAGGAGAGGGCCTTCTCAGTGGCTGCTCCCAGGCTCTGGAACTCCCTGCCCAAAGAGGTTAGACTGGCACCCTCCCTGCCCGCCTTTAGGAAACAGCTAAAAACATTCCTCTTCCAGCAGGCATTTTATACGTAATTTCTATCAGTGCTGGTCATTTTAATTGTTATTTAATTGATATTTTAATGCTGTTTTTATATGTATTTTAACATGTTTTAATTATTATTGTAGTTTAATTTTTGTTTTAACTTTTGTATATGACAGTTTTTAATCATGTTTCTTTTAATGGCTGTAAGCTGCTTTGAGTCCCCTTGGGAAGAAAAACAGGATAAAAATAAAGATCATCATCATCATCATCATCATCATCATCATCATGTTTAAAAAGCCCTCTCCTGAGCTTAAAATGGCCCAGGGGGACTAAAAACATGGTGAAAATGTCCCCATGCCACCCTAGAGAGCATCTAGGGGCAAAATGTTATTTTTTGCAGTGGAGTGTTCACTTCTTCAAGGTCCCCTGGGAGGCTTGTGTGACCCCCCCCTCACCTTTTTCAGTTCCTACCACTGCAGTTCAGGATGGCTTTCAAACAGTCCCTCAAATGCAAGACTATCTTCCATAAAGTGGGGCATGTTCTGCTTTAATTTATTGCCAAAAAATGTGAATAGTCATGGATGTGACAGACAGCAATAGATATTACAGTATATAATGTTCCTCACTGGAGGCTTCAAGGAAGTGACTGGACAGACATCTGGCAGAAATTGTGGGATTAGACAGAGTGTCCCGTGTTGCAATTTCCAGCTCTTTTGAGTGTTTGATTTTATTTATTTTTTAAAAAAAATAATCCAAGCATCTTTCTGATTACAGTTTTGAAAGAGAGGTGTCTCTCCTTGCACAGCAGTAGTTAATATTGTGTTTGGTTATCCCCTAAGCCTCTATTTTGAGAGGCTTATCCTTCAGCCACACAGCAGTGCACTCACTGAGGCTCAAAGTAATCTCTCATCCCTTGAGAATTGTGTTGATCTTGCTGTTGGGCAGCTGTAAGAAAGTAAGATAAATACTGAAGGCGGATTAATTTTTATTAGAAGCTAGCGCATAGTCTAACAGTTGAAAATGTAACCTAATCTCTTGTAATGAAATTTTAGAAGAGACCTTCAGCAAAACTAAAAAAAAAAAATAGAAGTAACAACATCCAAAAGAAGTATATCATGATTGTCCATGAAGATCAGCAAAGAGGTACCATTAATGTCTGAACATAACTGGCCACTTATGTTGGAGCTGTGGCATTCACAAGAATGATTAGGGGAAAAAAGCAGATGCTGATCTCAGTGACTAGGATTTTCGCACACGCACAAAAAAAGCCCCTTCTCTGAATGAACAGCCTCAACACCATAGTGATATGGTCCTCAAAGTTCCACTAGCAAGGAAAGGGCAATAAAACTTTACCAATGCTTTAAAATACATGACATCATGAATGTGTGTCATTTAGTCAGCTCACCTGAGTTAACAGCAGATCTATGAACAATTAATCAGATCAAACCATACTGCTTCTCCTTTGGAGCCATACTACGGTTGGATTTGACACTCTCCTTTGTGTGAGAGAGCCAGCATCAGGATGCGGTATCAGATTACAACATCTGGAGGTACTAGACCCCATTTCAAGCCAGACTGCCATGCTACTGCCATTTTGTATCTGCCCTTCCATCCTCTCTCCATGTAGTATGACCTCCTCTGGTCACCCACTAGGTGGCTGTGTATTAGGAGTTTTTTTTTATGTGCCTTGGTTATCTAAGGGCACATATTTTTCATGTCTCCTATAAAGGCAAGTCTTCATAAATTTCATTCTTTCTGGCTAGAAAAATATATTTCTTACTGTTTTTCTCTTCACTGAGAGAAAGTAATTCAAAGCTGCAGAGTTCTTAAAGACTATTCATCGATTTGGACTCACTCTTTGGAAAAAAACACGTGGTCTCATTTCACATAGAAAACAGCACAGAAAATGCTATTTTCTATGCAGAAAATTTACTTTCTGTGCAGGAAACCCATTTTTTGCATAGAAAATGACATCTTCTGTACAAAATGTTATTTTTTGTACAATCCCCCTCCACACACACACACTTTTTTGTGCAGAACAAATCACAACCTATGAAGATTCTTGCCCATCAGGGATTTTCCCCCTCAGAGTTACCCAACAGTGAAGAATCTCTTTGTTTCAATGAGAGAGGGAGAGAGAGAGAGAGAGAGAGAGAGACCATATTTTAAAAAGCAGTGGGCTTTTTAAAATTCTCTTGTTGCTGATTGCCTATGATTTAGTCAGAATTGGTAAGAGTACAAGCATTAAGGAGGAATTCAACTGCTACCCTAGCAAGCACCCTGAGGAACTAGCAGGTGAGAAGATGAAGCCCCAGCTGTCTTTTACTGTCAGCCAGTTGGAGAGGTGATAAAGTGGAGGCATGCCTTCTTGTTTTTATTGTTTTGTTTGTTTATTTATATACCACCAAAACAGGAAATGAAAGCAGATTACAAAAATTAAATAGATAAAAAGGCACATAAGTAAAAACATAGAAAATTATTGTTAAAAGGCAAGTCAACTGTCCATAGCATTAAAGCCATATGAAACAGATTCATTAAAAAGATAAATATGAAAGTTAAAAAAAACACTAGCTTACTAGTAAAACCCCAGGCAGGCAGTTCCTAAAAGCCTGTCTGAACAGATACGTTTTCATTTGCTAATGGGAAGTCAAGAAAGAGGGGGCTGTCCTAACTTTGCTAGGAACGAAGTTCCAAAACCTTGGAGCAACCACTGAAAAGGTCCTCTTGCATGTTTCCACCAGGCATTCCTGTGAACTGATCGATTGACTGAATCTTGGCTTCCTCCCAAATGTGAAGGTGGTAGAGCCATGGGCTTTTGTTCAGTGAGTGCTGATTGATACCAAGATGTGCAGATGAGTGTGGTGGACAAGATGTGACAAGCCCAGAATGCCCCTTAGAATATTTGGGTTTTGAGCCAGGTTGGTATCATCCAATGGCAAGTTTTAAGTAACCTTGATTGGTCTCTGCCTGCCTTCCTGTCTTTCATCACATTGCAAATACTATATCAATGGTTCTCAAACTTTTTACCCCCATGAAACCCTTTGTATCTACATGCAGATATTGCCCATCTTCTACTCAGTGTTGCACCTCTCATACCATATCACGTGCCGCTTTCTCCCTCAGTCTCACACGCCCTTTGTGCCGTACGAACCTTCTATCTTAGCACTCAGCTCTTTCACTTTTCACCTCTTCTCTTCAAATCCTCCACCACCCACCCACCACCACTCAAGAAACTGCCTTGGGAGAAGGCATTTGCTATGGAGCAAATGCCTTCTGCACCAATAATCGAATGTTCTGGCAAGCTGAAAGGGAAAAGCATTAAAAAAAAAAAGGAAGCCCTTTTTTTGCTGTGTCTGAGATTAGAGTAAGCCATACCAGGGGAAGATGCTTTGCATCACTCTTTTGCAGGGACCAGTCAATCCTCAGTCGTGCACACACAGAGACTCGCTGTTTTTCACTTTTGTTGTACTTTCAGGCTCTTGCAAGTTATACTTGCAGGCTTTCTTGCACCCTCTCTGAGCAACTATGATGCACCCCAGAGGGTCCTGTGCCACAGTTGGAGAGTCACCATACTATAGTATTCAGTAAAGCTGTGGTTTTTAGTACACTATATCATTGGCAATCATTGATGAAGGGATCTTCTTCTTGGAGGTGGATAGTAGCCGTGTTCATATGCAATATAGCGATGCAGACTATTACAAGTATAAAGAAGAAAGATTTCTGAGCTACTGTATCTTCCTACATTGTCCCTAGCTTGTGAATGATATAATTAACTCTTCTTCTCCTTATCTGTTGTTTTGGCACAGTAACTGGTAATAGAGGAAGCAGTAGACAAGTGTACTGGCATTGGTAAGTCCCATTTTTCTTATTTTTTACATTTTCATGTTATGTACCTTTGAGAATGTGGTGAATAATACATCTAAATGAAAGTAGACATCATGAAAACCAAGGCCTGGATTGTATTTTAGTTCCAACCAAAGAAGACCTGTTTAATCATTAGGATCTGACTATTTGTGGACACACCGTTCAGCAATTGATTCAATAAGCTCTATTCAAGTTAGAACTATCCAACAGGGTTCAAAGACAGCAAAACTGTACCTTTTTTACTGCGGGACAAAATATACTTTCCAGTTCTACCAGCGGATCAATCAAGAAGATACAATTTCTTGTATTGATTCTTAAAATTCATCCATAGCTATTTGGATCCCTGCCCTTTTCTTTGAGAACTAACCAGAGATCTGTTATTTTGTATTTTAATTGGTTCCCAAGTGCTATGATATTTTCAAGACAGTAAAAACCCCAAGAGCATTTCAAGGTTATAAAAAACCATTTAAGCACTTTCTGCATTTATTTTTTAATTTTAATTTATCAGCAAAGATATTGTCCCGAAGGATCTGAAAGGGTATTTGGGAGCATAGACTCTGCAGGCCTGATACTTTTGGCTTTGAATAAATTGACTGGGTAAAACTGACTGTTGTTCAAATCTCTTCAGACAGCGTGCCCTGGGAATGTTGCTGCCCATTTAGGAATTACACGGTATTTTCTAGCACAAAATACCCCTTGAAATACTACAAAACTGTCATATACCACTGAAATGGTTGAAAGAAATGCCAGGAATGTTTGTGTTGCCAGTCTGACAGCTACAAATGGAGGCTTGTAGTAGACATGACTTCAACTGCTTTTTTGATAAGGAAAACACTCCATCCCCCTCCTGCTGCATAGATAAAGTACCCCTGTCATTATAGTCCTATTTAAGTAGAATTTAAAGTAATTATTTGAGCAGGGTCAGGAACATGCTAGGTAGCTATGTCCCCACGATGTCTCATGCTTTAATCAGTTCCACTCACAAACTGTCCACCCATACAGCAGGAATATCTGCAGGGGAAAAGGCTTTGCTCATACAGCTGTAAACATGGAGCTTAGGACCCAAAGCAATTATAAGAAAGGAGATTCCATATAAACATTAGGAAGAATTTTCTGATGGTAACAGCTGTTTGACAGTGAAACAGCACGTCTCAAAAGGTGATTTACGACTGGATTTCTGTCCGGCAAGGGGTTCCACAAAATGGTCCCTGAGGTCAATTCCATCGCTATGATTTTATGAAACTGGAATCCAGATAGTTACATTACATTTTATATTGTACAGTTATATTAGCAGTACAATTATGGAACTATGTTTCTACTTTAAATGCCATGATTCCATCCTATGCTTCCTGGGATTGCTATGTAATGAAAGGGTGTTTAGAATTCTCAATCTGAGTGTTCAAGTGCGTTACAAAACTACAGATCCCAGAGTTCCATAGGATACTGCCATGGCCATTAACATGGAAACATAATTCTATTATCCTATAGTGTGGAAAGGCCCCAGATTTCCAGTTCATGTTGAAGAACCAAATCTAGGCTGAGATCCTGCAATAAGGAGATGTAGTGCAAAGTTCCGTTTTCTCTGGCAAAACTACACCACATCTGCCCGCTCCCAGCCCCAGAAACTCACCATTTTCCTGCATGTGCGTGAGCACACACACACACACACACACACACACACATGTCCATGCGGCAGAGAAGGGAGGGGGCAGCTGAGGATTGTCCATCTATGATCTGATAGCTGAATGCATGACAATGACAGCATCCACCAAGACCTCTGGAGAAGCCCTGGGAGGTCCCAGTAGATGCCTGCATTTTTGTGCCTCCAGCTACTGGAGCATAGCCATTAGCTGACTATGTCAGGGGGTAGTGTTACAGAAAAACAGTCAATTGTATGAGGTACGCAGTAAACTTACTTATTTAATTATTTATTGCCTTTCATTTAATTTAGATCCCATCTTCCTCAAGGCAAACATTATGAGCTAACAGGTAATTAGTGAATGCTGAAATTACATGTCTAACAGATAGATACAGGAAGAACTTTGATGAGAACATTCAAGAAGTCTAATAAAGATCATTCATTGCTTTCAAACCGGTCTGCTCCTTGAATTGGCCTGACCCCATAAACATTGGGTTACAAGATCCTGCTAAGTTACCCTGCCTCTCGTAGCGCTAAAGCAGTGCTCTGAGCTAATTTTCCCCACTTATGGTAGAGCACATTTTGGTGTCCCTCACGGGACCCCCAGTAAACAGGGTAACAACACTATAACAGTATTACATGTTACTTTCCCACTAAGGGAAACTAGGAAGTTATGCAAGACACATATTGCATCAAAATGTATTGTACCTCATTAGATTTGAGATGGAAATTACATTGGTATGAAATGAACATAATATGTACAATATGTATATACTTAATTATTATAATTTGTTATCGTAAAGAAAATCAAATTTCATTAGGAATCTGTAATTCAATATATATAAATTTGTCTTTTCTTTGGATAAAAAATAAATATTAAAAAAGATCCCATCTTTCTCCCAGCACAGGAGTCAAAGCAGCATATAACCCTTTAAAAATGTTATATCGCTAAAAAGTCTTTAACACAAAAGTTAAAGCAGAATTAAACTGGCCTTCTATTTTAAAAAGACAAGTTAAATGTAGGTTAAAAGCAATTTTAAAAACACATATAAAACATAAGATAGCAACACAATGCCCCCCATTAAAAGCTCCATCTGTTACAACATCTTCAAAACCAAATGCCTTCCTAAATAAAAAGATGTTTACCTTTATACCAGTGAAGAGACAGCAGGAAAGGGGCCAACTGGACCTCCCAAAGAAGTGAGTTCCACAACAGCAGCCAACAGGAAGTCTCTCTCTTGTGTCTTCCAACAGATGTGCCTATGATGATGGTGAGAAAGGGGGAAGCCTTCCCCCATAGGTCTTAGAGCTCAAGCTGGCTTATATAGGCAGATAGTATGCTGATGACACCCAACTTTCTGTCCTTCCCAACCAATTCCAATTCCAGTCTGTCCCTGTACTAGACCAGTGTCTGCTGTCAGTAATGGACTGGATGAGGGCAAACAAATTGAAACTTAATCCAGACAAGAAAGAGGTGCACCCAGTCAGTCAAAAGGCAGATCAACTCAGGATTTCATATCTGCCATGACAACCATGGGTCTGTGTCAAGTAATATCTATGTCACCCATGCTGCAAGACTTGTTCTTGGCCTGATTTTGTGTGCTGGGCAGGATGGTGGTGATCTGGGTGTGGAGGACTATATATAGTTCCATTGTCATGGACGGTCACTACCTGGTGGAATTTAGATTCACTTGGATTTGGAGTCTCTCCATAGTTGGAGGGCTGATTATGATACTCCTGGCAGAGTAGTCTTCATGTGAATGTGGAAGTCCCCCAGTACTACATGCCAGAGGGACTCCAGCACCACCACTGGGACCAACTCAGCTAGCTCAGAAACAGAATCTCTATCATGTCCCCACCACCCCCACCTTCATACACACACTCAGACCCAGTAGACTGTGGGATGGTGTACCTGCTAAGGGAGATGGAATCACAATGGAGCATTGCAGTGCCTCCCTACCCCCGAAGCCTCATCTCCTGTGGTACAGAGGGCCCAGGCAGACGAAACTGGGAGAGGTTATCCCCTTGCACACGCACACACCCAGTTTCACCAGCCAGGTATCTGTAATGGAAGCCAGGCTGGCATGCTCATCCAGGGTCAAGTCCTGGATCAAGGATGTTTTTTCATTCATTGACCCAGCACTGGACACCAGCATTTCTAGCCCAGAGAGCTTGTTGTGTGAACTATTCAAACTATTCAAACTATTCAAACTATTCAAACTATTCAAACTATTCAAACTATTCAAACTATTCAAACTATTCAAAGTGGGGGACAGTTTGCAGGCAACCCAAACCCTGTGGCTCTCCCCCGCCATGACAATAGAATTGTCTCCCCACTCCATAGCTCTCTCTGCCCAATAGCAGAATCCCTCACTTTGCAACAACCAGAGGGAGAGATAGGTAAGGGCAAGTTAGTCTTTGCCTGTATATGTGACTGACAGGATGCCAGCCATAGTGCAGTAGGCACGATGGCCTGCCCTTACAGATGCTCCTGCAGATGTTTACACATACAACCAAGGCAAGACGTGTGCAAGACAAGGAGGATGCAGTTATTTGGTGCAGCCCCCATCCTTTCTTGTGAATAAGGTGTCTTAGTAATACCTGTGTAGTACTTGTATTCCCTTGCCTTTTGCCCAGGTGTGTGTGCCTTCTTTCCCCACGCCTTCCTTCTCTGCATCTGAGCAAAAGACAAGGGAATGGCAGGGGAGAACTGTGTGTGGAGAAGGAAGGCATGTGCATTCTCCCCCCAATCCCTTTCCTTTTGCCAGTGCACAGAAAAGGAAGGCATGAGTATCTAGGCAAAAGGCAAGAGAATGGGAGGGAGGAGCCCCAGAAGGGAATTAGAGGGGGACCATGGAGGGAGTTATTTGTGGTTCTCCCACTCTCACAAGGGTTCTGCACCACAAACCATTGTGAAAACAGAGGGGTCACTGTAACTGTTTGCAACATTGCTGTTTCACTATTTGTATCTGCTGGAGGGACAAGATATTGACCAAAATTGATCAATTGTACTTCATCTGGAAAAACTGATTACCATAGCAATAGCATTTTATTTTAGATCTTATGTGGAACTATCTCCTAGTTACATGATTGTGATCTAATATCACTCAACATTTCTTCTCAAGAATTAGAGAGTTTTTGAAGCATTTTTTAAATGATAGAATATGCATAGGCTTGAATCCTATTGATAGTCTGAATTGAACAAGACCCACTGAATTAATGGGACCTACCTACTTTTTGATTCACCCTCTAACATATGATTCTGCTCCAAACAAGAGCAACCAATAGGATTAGTGCTGGTTGTAAAACGTTGTCAAATGGGAGGGGGACAGGAAATAAATAGAAAAAAAACAAGAATGCTATATTCTAAAAGGTGTTTCCTCACTACCTATACCCCTTATATTCACTTCAAATTTTCACTTCAAAAGAGATTTAGTTAAAACTGATTCCACCTGTAACAAACCAAAACAAAACAAAAAAATTATACCACATGAAACACTAAATTAGTGAGAAGAAGAATGAAGCCCTGCTTATCAGTATTACAAAAACATTCCTCGCATGAAAATTGTTTATCGTGGCATGAAAAAAAGTGATTAAGCTATTAGGGGATCTATGCATGCTTATGACAGATAAAATTCTTTTTTTTTCTTTTGTATAGTACATGAAGTTTCATAAGCATTGGGAAACTGTGGTGGGGTTATATAATGTTTGTGCAGAAAATTCATTAAAACCTTAAACATGATATCTGCCACTAGTCTTACAAAGCTATGGCATGATAATATCAACCCTGGATGAGTTTTTATTAGTAGCGTTTCAATATCATTTCAGCTACAAAAGGTTCTGGGCTTAACAACATATTTATATCTGATGTAATCACCATATTTCTGTATGTTACTGAAGTACATGCCTTTATTGCATAGACGTTTACAATGTTTACGCAGATACTCAAAAGCAGCTGCCATGTTGGTAGCAAGTTCAAACATATAAAGAAGTGCTGTTCCAAAAGCTTGACGCACCCACATGTAATGCCTCGAATCGGTCCTTCTCAAAAATGAAGAGGTTTGCTAAAACAAAATAGAAAGGGGGAGTCAAGAAAATCAGATCCCTTCAGGCCATGTAGGCCAAGATCTGGTGGAGCTTTTTGCCAGCACCAAACAGGATATTGGCCTAAGTGTCCTGAATGGATTTGATTTTTCTGACTCTCCTTTTCTATTTTTCTTTAACCACTCCTCTCAGAGTGAAGATCCTGGAGACAATGGCTGCACCTTCTTCCCCAGCTGCAGAAGGACAACCAGTAAGCATTGAGGCATCTAGCCATGGCCTATCATGGAGGGGAGCTGTGTCTTGGCATTGTACAACTGCTGCTGTGCAATTGAGGAAGGAGGAGCAGCCACTCCCAATCCAGACTGGCTGAAGGTCCAGGAAAGCAAGAGCTACTGTTCTTCTCTCAGCCACACAATAGCACCCAAATATTACCAGGATGTAGTTCCATCCCCTGGCCAGTGATTGGCTGTTGGTGTACATCCTATTGCTCTCCAGCTGCCATGGCTCAACTGGGGACAAGAACATACTACTTTATTCTGGGTAAGGTGCACTGTGTGTAATGGGATTTACTTTAGAGGAAACCTGCATACAGTTGTGCTATTAAAACCCACTAAAACAGAAGTTCAGATAAAATGTATCCACCACATTAAGAAAAGGACAAATGAATTCAGCGTATCAAACACAATGAAATCATTAAGGGCAAAAAAAAAAGAAAGAAAAGAAAACCTCCACACTTTTCTTTAAAAAATAAAAGTATTTGACAAATAAATGCTTTTTAGCCACTCTAGCAAAACAAATATAAGTTGGCTGTAGGGCAGAATGAAAAAGATCTGAGAAACATGTAACATGTTTACTAAAAACATTTTGAATAATAAAGATGGATATATCTGAGTGGACATAACAAGAATCTGCCTTGTCCTGCATTCAGCTGACATCTGAATAAATGCTTCAGTGTTTTAAAACAAACAGTAGAAAAAGGCAAGAAAAGGCCTGTAGCCATGTTACCCTGTTTACTGGCGGTCCGGGGAGGGACACCAAAATGTGCTCAACTATAGGTGGGGGAAATTAGCTCAGAGCACTGCTTTAGCATTACGAGAGGCAGGGTAACTTAGCAGGATCTTGTAACCCAGTGTTTACGGGGTCAGGCCAAGTTAAGGTGTTACCCTGTGAATTGGGGGTCCCGGGAGGGGCGCCCAAACAACAAACCAACAAAGCAAAGATGGGGAAATTAGCTGGTGCACTCTCTTAGCTAACGAGAGGCAGGGTAACTTAGTGGGGATCTTTTACCCTATGTCGACAGCGTCAGATCAGTGAGCAGTCAGGCAGTTTAAAATAGCAATTAAGATTTATTAGACAATTATTAAGAAAAACACAAACACACTCCTAATTAGAATAGGAAATATTGTTTTCAGGGAGGTGGGTGATACGTCACCAATCCTGCAGTCCTGGGGAAGCCAATGGAGGGTAGAAGGACTTGGCGCAGCAGCTGAGAGGAGCTTGCAGAAAGAGGCGGCAGCAAGGCAAGTCCGTTGAGCGGTCCAGCAAGAGATCCCAGTGTTCTGAGCAATCCAAACAGCTCTCGGAGCGGGGATTTTTATAGGGGAAGGAATGACCATAGGTTAGTCTGGTCTTGAGCGAAAACAATAAGTTTTGGGTTGGAGACAATGCCTCCGAAAGGTCAGAATTTACATGATTGAGTTACATTCCAAATTGACAATGGTATGACCGGTATGTAAATGCAGCTAGCTCGGCAGTTAAGCACTTAGCTTGCCAGGGTGTCCTCTCAGGGCAGAGGGTCTCTTTGTTTATCGCGCATCGGTAATGAGGGTGTTTATTTCGGGAGGTCCCCTAAAGCAGATCTGGCAATCTCTGGCTTGGTTTGGTGTGAGCAGCAAATAGTAGCCATGCCTAGCTTCGCGCTTGGTCAGTGGCCTCACAAACACTTGGCTGGTGGCAAAGTAGGGCCAAATTGTGATATCAAAATGATATCTTTGGTTCACCAAAGGCCAGGCTAGTTCATGGTGGTAACAAAGGAGCAGACCGGTTTGAAAATAGTGAATGATCTTTATTAAATACAGGCACATAATGTAAGCAACACATGCACACAGATAACTAAGGATATGGACACAGATAACTATAACATGCACACAGATAACTAAGGATAACTAAGGTATTCCACTCCACATATGGAGTGGAATACAGAATGGAACACTCCACAGAAGCAGAGGCAAGTTCAATGGATAAATCCTATGGAATTTGATATGACCCAGAGGTTCCTCTGGCAGATTATGCCTGGAACATACTAAAAGGTCCTCATTATGCCAGGCTGGACTAGACCTAGCCAGCAACACTGGTTCATCCTTACTGTGTCATCAAAACATTGGTCTTGAGTTCTACAGATTTCATGGTCTTATAGGTAAAACTTGTATAATCCAGAAACAATGGCCATGCTGGCTCAGGAATCCTGGGAGTTACAGTTCAAAAGGTAACTTTTCCATATATTACCAGATAACTAGATTGCACTGTGACCCATGGATTAAACAGAGGAAGTGCCTTACTTCACAGTGGTAGAATGAGGCTTTCTTCTATGCTCAGTCCATACACCAGCAGGATCTAATTGGTTTCTGTTACAATGCTATACATGCTTATCTGGGACAAAATCTTGTCAAATAAATTTTTCAGTAGAGAAGGGTAAGAATTCAGTTTGGTTCATTTAAAAAAAAAGGACATTACAATAAGTAAAGCATACATTTCATTTCATGACTAGGAAACTAAGAAAAAAATAGAAAATGAATGTGGACAAAAGTAAAACTGCGAGATTATTAAACTACTACTTCTTAGCAAATATTTATATGATTGGCTTGCTCATATGTTTGCACAGAAATCAGCAAGGCTTAAAGGTTCTTATCTCAATGGATCTCACAACATGGCTTTTGCAGTTTCCAAGCATTATCTGTTTAGTTAGTGAAGGTAACTCATCATTTATACTGAAATTTGTATTAAGATTGATATACTCTGTTTATATGAAGTGGGTTGATACAGGTGAATACAGACTAGCTCCAGATTTCATCATGTTTGGGGTAGATGTGCTGACATCAGTAAGACTCCCTTCATTATGTCTAGACCCCCTTCATTATGTTTGCAGTATGGCTCCAAATAACACCCCAATATTCTTCTTCTACAGACAACATAATCTGTGTCTATGAAAAATGTCACCATCTCCCATTAGGAATTTGCTATTTAAGAAGACCAGAACAAGGCCATGACTCTACCCTAGCAGGTCTAGTGTTCTTTCTCACTTTATTGCTTAACCGCATCCCACTCCCTGGATAACACTTGCAAAATTGAAATTTGCAAACCCCACCTGAAGCAGAATCACTAAGCAAATGTTCCCAGCCCCATAATTTTTTTACTTCTTCCTTAGCTGGGAGGAAGAAGAACTGTGAGTCCATTTTCTCACAGACGAATACACTCCAGCCACTAAACAAATCTATATGGCTTCCGGTGACCTATGTGTATTTGAATGTTTAAGCTCAAATCTGAAGCAGCACAAAATCATTCTAGTGTCTAAGCCCCATTGATCCAACAGGGAGAATTTCTTCCACAAGAGGAATCACATAGAAACTATTTCCACTTATTCTTTCTTCATTCCCCTTTCTGTTCCTGACCTCCCATTGGCCTCTCCTTCAACACTCTCAAGCTGGGCAAGGAGAAAGGAAAACAGCGCAGGAACTATAACCTTCTCCTCAAAAGTTCTAGACTTGTCCATTAGACTGTCAGGCTCCTTCTCCATTGTTTTTTCTTACCCCAGTTTTCTGGGGAATCCAGCCAGCTTCTTTTTTCTGGTTTGTTTGTTTTTGTGTTTTGTTTGATTTTTGGCAAACTTTTCCTGAGGTATGTTCAGGGAGGTAAGCAGCCATCCTGCTACCCATCCCTCACAAAAACAGCTATATCCCTTCCTCGGCTATCCCTCTTTACTGCTTGACCAGTTCAATTCTTACCCTCAGCCACAGTCCATTCCCTTAGTTCTTAATGTTACCTCTTCCTGTTTCAATTTGTACATTAAAAAAAAAACCCACTCCAATCTTGCTTGCAAACAGCTCTCCTTCCCTCTTCCAGCACCTCCCTCCTCTGTGGTATATCTGAATTTCCTTCTGTCTGCTACTTCAGTCTGTATAAAGGTCCCCCTAGTTGGCTCCCCAAGTACATGGTAGTCAGTTGCTGTCAGAGATAGCAATCTTAGCACCTCTGAATTCAATACTTGTTTGTCTGCATGTCTCTGTAAGAATTTATTCATGTAGGCATGTCATTTCTTGTTTGCCACATCCTCTCTCTCTCTGTATCATTAGTCTGAAGTGAGTCTGAGCCTATTTGCCCTCCATTTTGTAGTTGGCAATTTTCTCTCTCTCTCTTCCATGTTTGAATAGCACATTTTATGGAGCCTCTTACTATGACATCATATAGATCCTTAGTGTTTGTAAATAAAACTATAGCATTTCATAAAGAAGACTATTTCTGTATTTCTCTGCTTCAGTGTGCAGTTGGGGCAGGTTGAGACTAGTTGTTGTTCACTTTCTGCTTGCAAATATTAATTAATGTATTTGTGAGATAGACTAGCATCTTTCACATTCCCTAACAATTACACTCACTATTGTGTAGTGCTTATCCATCTGAATTAATTTTAGCACAATATATGTCTGATGTGAATTAATCATCTTGAATATAAGCTTTAACTCAACGTGCAGGCTGATAAATCACTCCTTGGTTAACCCAAATCCTATTAACCAGCTTAAGATATTAAGCTGTGGTATGCTCAGTATGCATCTTTTTAAACAATCCAAATAACAGTATGGTACAATGGTTTGACCATGGAATTACAACTCTGGAGGACAGGGTTAGAATCCTTCCTCAGTAATGGAAACTCACTGGTTAAGCTCTGGCTTAACCTCAGAGGAATGCAAAGATAAGCCCCCTCTGAACAAATCTTGCCAAGAAAACTGCATAATAGGTTCACCTTAGGGTCGCCATAAGTCAGAAATGACTTGAAGGCACACAACAACAAAAAATGGGAACATGCGTGCTCAGAGGAATACATGCGTCTTACTGTAACACCTGGAAACACAGTAATTTGCATCATATAAACATCCACTTCTGTTTGGCATAAAATGCTCAAAGAGAACGTGCAGAACAATAAAGTGAAAATAATTTAGACTATGCATTATAAAACATAGACCTCAGAGAAAGAAAATACGTTCACCAAGCAATCAAGCACCATAAGGCAAGATGAAAGTAGTGAAGCAAGCAATATTGTGGTGAGTCTGGTGCCCGCATCATAAAACCATTTTAAGGAGAGACAGGGAGAGATTGATGAATAGATAGATAAATACCTTTGATTTATTCTGCTATGCAAATATATGTGTGCATGCTGGAAATAGGACAAGCATAATACAAATATGTGAGCTTTCTCCCCTTTATAGTACTGTAGCATTTAAAGGACTATTGATAAAAGCTTATTTTATCCACAGTGTATGGTTCTGAAACATCTTTTGTATGGGATCACTTGTTCTTGCTCCTTTGAACTTCTGCAGTTCTGAGAAAGAGGCCATCGGTTGTTACATTGTTAATAATTGTTCAGCATTTCCCATTCTAGCCTCTGGTCGATCAGACATCCAGTGAATTAGTCAAAGTGCAAATGAGATATCAGCGGTTTGGGAATTTTTTCTTTTTAAAAAATTTCCCTTATCCTTTGCATTAAAGATGAAATTTGCAGCTGCTCTGTAGTTAAGAGCATCCTCCTGGGCTGAAGAAAGGTAGAAAGAAAGAGGTCATGCAAATTGAAGATATATGCTAAGACTGTTCAATGAAAAAGTTTAAATAACTCGATTGCTAAGCTTTGGTGGTCAGCAAACAGTTCTTTTATTCTAAGAAAAGAAATCTAGTGGGGGGGTTTTTTAAAAAAAGAGAGAGAGGATTAAGCAGGATTAGTCATCTTTGTTCAGAAAAACATGCCCCAAGGTATCACAAAGAATTGTTTTTATTGCTGGAAGATTCATTCTTGTTGCAGCTGTGTGCTCTCTTTTACTGTTAGCTTTGTCTTCCTTATTGACAGGAAGCCAATTCTTTAAGCGTGTTTGAATTTGGACAAATGTTTGGCTTTCCCCAAGCAAGACTGCTCTTGAAGTTCCCTGGTTTTTGTGTTCCAGGAGCTAAAATGCAGATACTAGGCAGGAGGTTGGTATGTTTGGTGGAAAAACCTAATATTGTGAAATTCATATCATAAAACAATAGCTTTTAACAACTGAGAAGCATATGACAAAACAGTCAAATAGAAGTACAGCTATGGCAAGCAACTGTAAGGAGCCAGAAAAGAGCAGTGAGTAAAGCCATGACATTATTTGGAACTAAGGCCATTTCCACACTACACCGTTACAGTGCTATTATTCCACTTTCAACATCCTGTGGAATCTCAGAATTTGCAGTTTAGGGAGGGGCATTTAGAATCCTCAGCCAGAATGCTCTTTGACTTCAGCAAACTAAAAACCCCTGAATTCCACAGGATGTTGAAAATGGAGTAACAGCACTGTAACAGTGTAGGGCAGAAATGGCTTAAATACAAGCTGGGACAGAATTGCTGCACCTTCTAGCTCACACCGACTACACCTTCTAAAATGAAAAACCCATCTATGTGTCCTAAAACAGAGACAAGGACCTGAAAAAGGCACCACACACATTAATAAAATGATTAAAAGTTCAGAGGATATCTTGAGAGCAGGTCTGCTGTTGTTACCCTAATGCCATGACATCCAGCCCATCTCCTTATGCTGGAAGGAAGGACTAGTCACCAGGAGAAGGAGGACAATGCTAAGAGGTGGCCATCCCTGCTGCAGCTTCCATGGAGATTAAAATGGTAGTAACGAATCAGCAGTCCCACCCACCATATGCATGCCATTCACTCAATATAGTAAGCCACTCAGATGACAATGGCTACTGCACACACCTACACCATTTCATATTTGAGCTGTCTAACAAGCAGAAATATTGCCCCTGGTAGAAAGCCACAAGTTGTGAATCAGATAGGAAATGCACCCCATAACGAGCTGGGACATTATTGGTTTTAATCCCATATAAAGCCTATTTATTTTTACCACTCAGGTCCATTCCCTGGGAACACATAGAGTCTCCAGATATACAAATTCTACTGCCCTTATCACACAGACACAGGCCCTTTTCACACAGCATTTCCAATGTGAAAGGGCCCCTTTGTCAAGGTCAGAGACCCAGGCTGCAAGCCAGCCCAGAGAAGGGAGAGGGAGAGATAGCAGAGTCCCACCAGGAGGAGTCAAAGTAAGCAATTACTCATAGGCAGCCCATTTACCTAAGCCTGAGCAGCAAGCAAAAGCTGTAGTCAGAGTCCAAAATCAGGGGTCAGGAGCCAAGAGATCAATCCAAGGTATCAGGAGCCAGGTGCTGGAAGCACAGAACAGGCAAGGAGAGGGCTTGTAAAAAGTTTGCCACAAGCAAAGGAAAGCTTCCAGGCAGGCAGTTATATAGCCCAGGCACAGGTGTGGCCAGTCATCGCTTCTTGAACTTAATCAAGGAAGCCTCCCTTTGCTCAGCTCTCTTGAGTCTCTGCCTTGTTTGTGGGCTGATTGACGCAGGCTCCAGGGCGTCCTCGGGATCACAGCTGGATCCCTGTTGCCCTAAAGGAGCAGGCAGAGGGACGTCCGTGCCTGCTTGGTCCCTGGCAGCAGGGGGAGCTCTTGAGCTGCAGGACTCATTTCCAGCCAGAGCCACAGGGACCCACAGCTGCTGCTCATCAGCAGCAGCTCTGACAGGGGCTTCAGTTATCACACCCTTGAGCATTGCACACATGTGAGGAGCAGTCCACATGACACACACACACTTGTGCAATGCTCAAGGGCCTGACGCAGACTGCACATGCATTTTTTTCATTTTCAGCCTGAAGCCAAAAATGCTGCGTGGTCGCACATCGCTCCGGGGCCCTGCACACATTTACCTGGCGTGCGGAGCCTCAGGAGCCGGGCCAGTCATGCATTCTGTCTCAGTGCAGCCTGGGAGGTCTCAGGCTGCACTGTGAAAGGAAGAGGTGGGGCTCTCACGCAAGCAGGAAGCTCGTGCGGAGCCAAAGAAGCAGGGAAGCAAGAGCCTCTCTCTGGAGGCTGCTCACGCGAGCCCTGCACCACGAAAAAGTAAGGTGCAAAAAGGGTTACAGACACAGACACACAATGCTACAGAGCTACAGATCACAGTATGACCATTGCAAATTATGATGGATTTATTGCAGGTTAACAAGAGACCACCCCATTCTCAACCTTAGAAACACAAGGTTGGCCAGGGAAATCATACTCCCAGATTTATTCAGTTTTCCCAATGGGTATAAAATTTTCAGGATAACTTTCTATAGCCATCAGAAAGAGCAGCACAAATTGTATACTACTATGTACGTGGCAGTGCCAGTTGGCAACTTCCATAGCAATGAGACAGAATGGATATTTTGAGTTTTAATATGAACTTTAAAGGCACTATCCACTGAGCTTAATCTATTTGGCTGATAAAATCCATTTCTTTACCTACTCTTTAAAAATTTAGATCAAAACTTGGAATGGATTGAAAGTCTATGACAATGACATGTGTGCCACCAGACACTACTGGTGCATAGTGTTATCTCATTTTAACTTGTAGAGCTCTGTGTGAAAAGACTAGGACCTATGCTTCATAGCAGGAGTAATAATAGGCAATTAATGTACTCCCATGTATAGGCAAATGCTTAGTCTGAAACTCTTCAACACAGAAGAGTGATTTATGAGAAACAAGCTTGAGTATTGCAAATAGCGATGGATGCAAGTGAAACATCCACACACCGTGTGCTGATGCAAAGTAAGCCCTACACTGTCAGTTGACAATTAGAAACTGAATTGTAAGCCCCTGAGGCTGCTAATACTTACACATGTAGTCTTATGCACATGAGTAGTCCTGCTAACTGCATGAGCATAAAGCTACTCATGTGCATAGCTATTTGCCATAAAGGGGGCTGTAATTTGTAGCAAATTATTTCCTTGATTACAACAGTTGACCTCTCTTACTGTCCATGTGAGGCCATTTTTTAAGGAGTTATTTCCTATTCAGAAGCAATTTCCACATAATTGCTGGAATGAATGTGCAGACAGAACAGCAAGGAGCTGGTCATGAGGTGGTATTTGTTGATTTTATCTTGAATTAAATAGCTAAGGATTGGATGCAATTCAGAACATTCTCTACCTGAATATGTTCTGCTAGTCTGGATGGGAGGTGATCAAGATGGAGGATTTAAGTTCTTTTGCACAGTTCCATCCAGCTCTCAAGTTTATTCAACAAAGTGCCTTCCTGTACACAGCTAAAAGTAAATCTAGCTAGACACAGACTACCTTCCTTGGAAGAACTGTGATTTACAATTCAACAGTACATATGCAAATGAAATCAGAGTTTGCAACAACATAATTATAGATTCTCTTGGGAGGATTAATAGCTACCGCCTGCCCTGTTTATGTTGAGGTTTAATTTAATTCTGTTGCATGAATTAAAGGGGAAAAATTAATTTAGCATTCAATATTGTGCTTAACTTTTAAAGTGCACCAAGATTTAAACCAAAGGCCAACCACCATAGACTAAGGCCCTTTCCACACGGGGTGATTAAAACGGTGTAGAGCGACCTCTAACGGAGGTCATCTACACAGTGGAGTGTGCTGGAGCATTTATAATTTTGAGGTTCTACACCTCAAACCGCCCTGAAGCGACCGGAAGTGGTGGCACCGCGTGTTTTTTAAAAACCACTTTTCAAGTGGTTTTTATAAAACACGAGCGTGCAGCCCCATTCCACCCCGTCGCAGCGCCGTGGTGTAGATTTGCAGGCGCTCGCAAGTGCATGCCTGCAGATCTGCCAGGGGGCAGGCTTCTGGCTGGCGAGCTTCTCCGGTTGGTGGAGAGCCTCCGCCAACCGTAAGCCGCCATTTTGGACGCCGCAGGACGCCGCAGGAGTGTGGAGCAGTGAACTCGCGCTGCTCCTCGTGGCGACGGGCTTACCCAGCTTCTGGTAAGCTCCATTTCTATGTGTTTTACCCCGTTTCTCCCTCCACGTGTGGAAAGGGCCTTAATTGATTGTGTCCAGTCTCTTCAAAATAAGGTAGTTTTAAAATGTAAAGAATGGGAGACCAAGTGTGCAACAATGGCCAGCACTCCAAGATAGCCTAAGCTAAGCCTTGCCTGGATGCCTGGAATGCAGGAACATGGTAGGTCATTTCACGTACCTGAATTAGCGTTAGAATGAATGCAAGAGACGTGGCAATCAGAAATATACACATACTTGTAAGAAGACTGGCACATGTGGAGAAATACAAAGTAAGGATGTACAATTTCACTAATTTCATTCTGGAAGGAAGGAGTAATTTAAACAAATTTCTTCCCACAATGAGGCAGTCCTTGAGAACTGTGTAGTTTTCAGACACTATTCCAAATTTGAGATTTTTCTGTGCAAAAACCTCACATCACCTTTTGGACAAGAAAATTGGATTTTTTAAAAAAGAGAAATCTTGTTTCCAGTGGGGAAAAACATGCCTTTCCCATATAGAAAAGTCTCAAACTGTCAAGATTCTTGATGAAGGGAAATTCTCCTCACTGGGGTTTCCTGTAAAGAGGCAGGGAATATTTGAAAATATTCAAAATATAGTTGAAAAGTAAATGTTTCTCAACGTCAAGAAACATCAATGAGGAGAATGCTGGACCAATGAGAATCTTTGCAGTGAGGGACTTATCCTGCATAAAATTCACACCTGTATTTTGTGCAGAAGACAGCATTTTCTGTGGAAGAAGAGGCACTTTCTGCCCAGAAACTGCTGTTTTCTGAGGAAAAAGGTATTTTTTTTGCAGAATAAGTCAAGGCAACATCATTTTTTTTTTGTATAGGAAATGGCATTGAATGAACAAGTAGAAACATTTCTGCAGAATTATTATTTCTTGTGCCAAAAATGCTGGTTTTTGCACAAACATCCCACTTGTGGATTTTGCACAGAATTCATCCAAAATGTTAGTAGTTTTGTGCAGTTTTTGAAGGCCCTTTCCACATGACGACAGCATCCCAGCATGGGGA
Source organism: Iguana delicatissima (assembly GCA_948472985.1). Lineage (NCBI taxonomy): Eukaryota > Metazoa > Chordata > Lepidosauria > Squamata > Iguanidae > Iguana > Iguana delicatissima. The sequence continues at coordinate 29,224 of CAOKZL010003643.1, read as the reverse complement.
TGCAAGAGGATCACGACGACGCTTCCTCATGACATCATTGTGATCTAGCCCTTCTTGCATCACCAGCCAGTGTGATCTCAGGCTATATCGTTGATGGAAAAGCTGCATCAATGACCTCTGATCATGTGAGCCTTCCGTTGCAGCCGGCCATGCAGAAGGGCCAGAAGCATGATCTACACACTTCCTCCCCTACTACAGCATGGGAAGAATGCTGGCTGCAGTCCGGACGGACAGAGCATGTCCCTCACACTTCCTTCCACAGGCAACCGGTTGCATGCAGAGAGGAGCATTGGGAACACACTCCCATCCTGGCAGAGGTGCTGCTGGGATTATGATAGGACAACACATGAGAGCATCGTCATGTGAAAAAGGCTGAAGACTTTCTCACAAAAGGCAGAAAATTGCTGAAACTATTCATCTCTTCTTTCAAGATTAAAATTTGTAAACAGTTAAATCCCTTGTTTCCTCAAACTTGAGGAAAGCCCTTTCTTGAAAAAGTTAATATTTTGGACTCTTCTTTATATCTCTGTATAGCAGTCCTCCCTATTCCCATATTCAATATCCTTGACTTGTATGTAATATAGGGCGTCTGAATGCAGTATTGCATGTACATATTTTGGTTTGCCTCCTGCTCTGTCAGTCACATGTGCTGTTTCACAATAATTGTCTTCCTGGATCACTTCCACAATCAAGATCTTAGGCTGCTCTTTGTGTTACCTGGAAAATCATTATTATCACCAACTCTGTTCTCATTTGCATTTTGCTTTAGGATGGGTATGGGAATGTGTGATTTTCCACAGGCTGTTGAACTACAACTCTCATTGTTGTTTGCCATTGGCTATGCTGGCTATTGCTGATGGAAGTGGCAGTCCAACTAACACTGAAGAGACACATTCTTTCCCACCCACCTACCACCTCTCTCTAGGAGATTATAAGGCTTCTGTCCATGTTGTCTAACATTACTTGTGTTTTTTTCTGACACAAGTTACAATGATGCACCTGTCAAAGTAGTAGGCACAACCACTGTGTCATGTAAACACACAAGTACATCCAAGCCTTGCATGCAAATATAATTTAATGTATCCTCAAAGAAGTTTGGTATTTAAAAAAAATAGAGGTAACAACACCTCTAAGTCTTTCGTAAAGTAGCTTCTCCTTCAATGTCAAATAGACAGATGGGACCATATTGGAAATGTCCACAGGTTTTCTATAGCTTTTTACAAATACATCCTTGATTAAGAAGAAAAAGAAGAAGAAAACACTGTGCAGGGTGCTTTGAAAGAGAGTACTCAGTATTTCTATTGACAAGCTCAAAATCCATTCCCCAGACTCATAACAAACACATTTTGCAAATAAGACAGAGAGAAAAAACTGAGGTATGTGCACTCATGTGCTGGCAGCGGAAAAAAATACGAATTGTTACTGAGCTCATGCTCCACAAATTGGTCATCAGTTTAATGTTACTTCGCACACAATTATATTGACGTCAGTAAAATACTGATATGGATTACACAAGAGTGAAGGGGGTGCTGAAAACTGAAAGGTGTAGTAGTAATGAATCATAACACTTCATAACGCTATGATTATAACTACCAAAAGAATAGGTCAATAGGAGGAATAAAAATATGATTCATAGCTGAAAACCTTCATTCTAAGGAAATAGTGTCAGGCATTGTTAATGTTCACTTCTTTTTCATACAATGACCTGTGCTATCTTCTAATAAATTTTTAAATGTGGGTGGGCTTTTATGTGGTCATTAAAGTGTGAACAAAATAAGAGTGACATAAGAACACTTGAATACTATTTACTGAAGTGTTCCTTTCTTCCGCTGCTGCTGCTGCTGCTGCTGCTGCTGCTGCTGCTTCTTTTTCATGCCAGAGATTGTTTTTATTTGTATTTAGGGAACCAGACTGTTACCAAAATCAACAAGGCAAAGTAAAACTTATCACCCCCGTTAACAAGCTTAGCTTGTTGTAGCTGCTTTTTATGTTTTGTAATAACTGTACTACTGTTATTAACACATAAAGAGCAAAGGGATTTACATTTTTGTTATTGGCTTATATATCTCTTACCTAGACCCATTTACCTGTATACCCTCAAAATGGTTCCTCAGTGTATAGAAATAGAATAACACCTGAAGACACTCTATCTCTTATCTTTCTGCTTCCCCAAGATACATATCAGGATGAAAGCAGAAAAGGACGATGGCAGAGACAATCACTAGATGTATTTTATTTGTATTTATTGTGATGTTTCTTAATATGTCATTCCAATGGATACCAGGGTCATGCATGAAGGTAATGAAAACAAGAATGGATAAGAAAAATGTCCAAATGTATAATTTGCTCTCTATATAGACTTGGCTTGATTTTGACAAAATATAGCAAAAACAGTTCATCCCTCTGTTCTTTCTGAGAGGCATCAAGCCTTTGTACCAAGCAAATGTGAAGAAAGGACCAAGGGCTTTGCGAATGTTCCAAGCTAACAGGTACTGAGTTCCTGCTTCTGCCACCCACCTTATCCTCTTGTTACTTGGACATTATTCATTCATTTAATTGTGAAATTTAAGTTCTGCCTTCCCACTAAAAATAGTGCTGAATGTGGATTACTATAAAATTCTCCTACAAATGGACCTTAGTACTCATTCATTAATGATACATCTATAAAGAAGAGATTGCAACATGCACCAGAGTAAAATCCATTTAAGGAGCAAATTAGGAAAGACACCAAATGCCTATCTGAAGAAAAGTGTCTGCCATCTGAGAAAAGAGGACAGAAGCAGAGTTAGTCTGCTCAACCTTGGCAGGAAGTTCCAAAGCCAAGCAGCCAGCACTGAGAAGATCTTCTCTCATGTTGTTTGCCAATTATGCCGCCAACCATGGCAGGATCTTAAAACGAAGATCTAAGACATGTCTCACTATGGTCAGACCTGACATTTCTAAGAAGAGAAGCATTTGCACACTTTTACCTTACCTGCTACTGCTGGTTATATTTGAAAACTGAACATCCAAGTCTAAACTTGGACTAAGGGAAAGACAGAAGCAGCTTCACTGGCCATTCTGGTTGCAGCAAGCTACAAGCAAGGCTACACTTTATTTGGTCATAGCGGCTTGGATTTCTGGGATCTTCTGCCTGAATGATAACAATTACATATGACCTGAAAGGCAGGAAAGGAGGCCTTTCCCTGACGTTTCCCAGTGGTGTTCCTCTTAAGGGTTTTACTGAAACCAGTGACACATTATGTTGTTGGTTGGGTCCTGAAATATAATTAAGTTTTGGATGCAAATACATTTCAGTGAATACAACTAACACAATCCCTATCTGTCAGTTCCATGGAGGAAAGTTGTTGATGTGAGGGAAATCGGTCTGTGAGACAGAAATCTGCAATAATCACTGCTTTTGTCTGCCCAAACTGCTGATGAAATAACTGCCATCATGCTAGTAATCCCACATTGTTCTCAAAAAGAAAAGAAAAGAAAAGAAAAGAAAAGAAAAGAAAAGAAAAGAAAAGAAAAGAAAGCTCCTGAACATGTATGGTAATCAGCATTTTAGAAACTAAATTTCTCCTTTATTATCGTCGTCGTCGTCGTCGTCATTGTCATCATCACACTGAAACATTAAACTATAAATATAAAACTTTAAATAATAGAGATGCCTGTATGTCTGTCAAAAGACACAGTTCTAAGACACCCCAAACTTGGCATACATACTAAGGGGACCGTGAGGATGTGAACCTGTGCATGGTTGATTTTATTTTAAGATGCATTCGTTCAATATAATTAATTTTTTAATATTTTTATTAAGAAAAAGAAAAAAGGAGAAAATAGAATGAACAAACAGAAAGAAAAAACACTGTTTGTGATACAGTGCATTAAATCATGTCCTTTAAACCATAAGCAAGTGAGTTAATATCTGTGACAGAAATGTGCATTTGAAACTTGTAATACCATCTTCACTCACTAGGTGACAGTCTTTCCTAACCAGTACCTATGATTGCAGCTAGTACAGCTTGAAGTCATGCAAAAGACCAAGAACAGCATCTCTCTCTCCTTTATGGGACAGGCCCTCTTTCAGGGAAATGTACAGATATACAATGGCAGTGTGAGTCCTTAGGTGTTCCAGTGTCAGTAATTTCCAATAGATGGGTCACAGACGTATAACTCTGCTTGAATTTTTAGCGGTATCAGACACAATTCTATTCCAGCCTGTCCAAAATACTTTTTTATGTAAGTTATAACATATATCTACTAAAAGCAGTGTGTAAAAATATTGCATAGCACTAAAAGTAGATAATTCAATTTCAATAGTTCTGGTGTGAACACAGCAATTTTGATAATATAGCAGTTGTGAGGCAGGGAATTTCATGTCTTTTCTCATATCTGAGTGAGGGAAAAAAGATCTTTATGAGCAATAGAAATCTGTAATGAGCTGGCACAGATGAAAATTGTGAATTCATTTTAAACAGAGGTCAGTATTGAGTGGGAGATCTGTGATTATGACCGCCAGCAATGTTGTTCTGCTAATTAATAGTCCCTTAGGACTGGTTTGGAGACTAGGGAAATGATGCTGTGAAAGACACTTTGAATTTTTTTTCTCCCATGTCCTTTTCCAGATGTATATACCCCCTTGACCATTGACCTGCCAGCAGCACTACGGGGAAGAAAGACAGAACCATATGTTGGTAAGATTGTTTTACAGTCCTGACAACCACTATCCCATGTCTACTTTTCTGTCTAAAACAAAGTATACAGCCTCTGGGTAGGGATCTGTCACCTGTCAGTTGCAATCTTATCTCACACCACACACATACACACACACTTTATTTGACTTTCTCATATTTGCCATGCAGTCAGAAAGCATCTTGTCTTGAAGTCTGTATTGGAATTTTGTAAAATGCATTCTCCTAGATCTTGCCACCATTGATTATTCATTCTTTAATTGATCAGAGCTGGACTAGTGTGGCTCATATTACTATTTTATTGGGTGTCCTTCTTATGATGTACCTCTGTGCTAGAAACTGGAAATGACTAGTTAAAATCAATTAAGTTATCAGTTAAGTGAGAAATTTTGTACAAGAGACAACTTCATTAAATTTATTTCTTTAACTAAAAGGATTTTTTTCCCCATTTACAGTGCTAAAATTGTAATGTTATGGTAACAAGAGCCAAACCAGTTCATGACTGGAATGTCATCGTTCAATTAATTCCCAGGTTTCAAAATTGCAGGCCAACAAGTAAAAAGGGCAGATTGGACAGGGGCTGGTCTTGAAGGTATCCAGATAATCTTTTTGCACTGTGCGCTGTTGGTTGGTTGGTTGGTTGGTTGGTTGACTATATTTATATGCTGCTTTTCTCCCAGAATGGGACCCAAAACATCAAAAAACATTAAGAACATACAAAATTATTTAAAAGTCATTTTTTAAAAGCTATTTAATAAATAAGTAAAGCTCCCCAGCTCACTCAAAAACCTGCTTAAAAAGAAATGTTTTAGTCTGGCAGTGAAAGGAGAGCAGGAAAGGGGCAGCCTAGCCTCCCATGGAAGAGAGTTCTGTTATCACCGTGAACTGGCCTGGCTTCAGAAGATATTAGATATCGTTTGATATCCTAATTTGGTCTCATTTTGCCACCCTTGGCCAAGTGTTTGTGAGGCCCCCGAACAAACACAGAGCTAGGCATGGCCATTAACTGCCAAACATTCTTTTCTCCACTTAGGCAAGCCAGACTCAGCCAGATCTTGCTTTAGGAGACCTCCCTAGACAAACACCTCATTACAGATGCACGCAACTACAAAGAACTGCCCAGGCAAGCTGCATCTGCATACTGGCCAATCCATTGTCGATTCGGACTTAATCCCATCATGCTAAATTCTGACCTTTCGGAGACATTGTCTTGTGCCCAAACCTCATTGTTCTCTCCCAAGTACAGACTAGCTTACTTTCCCTATAAAAACCCCCAGTTCCGAAAGCTTCTTCGGATCGCTCTCGAGTTCCATATCGCCTTGCTGCTGTTTTGCCCGGCGAGCTCCCCTCAGCGAACCACGCTGAGCTTCTTCTCTCCATCTGCAACTTCTTCAGGACTACGAGAAAGGTGTCGTATCGCCCATTTCCCCTGAAAAACTCTTATTTCTTATTTCTTAGTTAGCTGTGTGGTTGGGTTGTCTTAAGTGTTTGTCTGTTCTTTATTAAACATTATTTTGCTATTCTAAAAACTGTCTGACTGCTTGGCTGACCTGACCCCGTAGATATTGGGTAAAAGATTCCGATGTGTTGCCCTGCCTCTCGTTTTGCCAACTTGTGCTCTGAGCTAATTTTCCCCATCTTTATTGGAGCACGATTGGAGTCCCTCACAGGACCCCCAGTAAACAGGGTAACAGTTCCACAGGGTGAGAACAGCCACTGAGAAAGCTCTCTCCCATGTCCTCACCAAGCGAGCCTTCCCTTGCAGATCTTAGGGCTCGAGCAGGCATATATGGTGTGGGGGGGGGGTGCAGCACTGGGTCTCATGTCACTTCCAGTCACCATTTTGATAGGGACTGCTGAGGAAAATGAAGGTATTTGCGCTTGCTGTGAGGAGGCAGCCCATGAAGCAGTGGTGGGGAAGAAATTGGTCCATGCAGTTGCCTATCATTGAAGCTCACCATCTGTCCTAAGAAACTGAATTTTGAAAGTGTCGGTCCTAGTAGTTGTGCTGGGATCCACATGACAACCAGCAACTTAAAGAAAGAGGGCGTAAGAGGATAAATTATAAAGGAAGGAGAAAAGGAAAGAAAGAGAAGTCCTTTATTGTTCTTGTCTTTGACGGCATATGTTGATGTTCCATTGTTGTTGTTGTTGTTGTTTGGTGTTTTTGGTGGAAATGATGAGAAATGGAGCTTTCAAAAATTCATGCATCTGTTTCCTTCTCAGAATAGCTCAAAATAGGGATATGCTTCCACTTCACAAGTCCTCTTTTAACCTCTTTCACAGTCCTTCCCACCTTTGAGCAGACTTGCTTCCTGATGTCACACAATGAATGGGCAGAACCAGGAAAGGATCCTGAACATTTACAGCCTCCAGATCCTCACTCCCTATCATCGCCCTCTTACTGCTAAGTAGGGAAGGCAGAATGAGCAATCCAGCTGAAGACCCTGGAAGGCTATAGCTTTTAGAACCTCACCTGCTGTCTCCTTCACTTTCCTGATGTTATGTGGCACGCAGCATATGGGGCCAGGAAAAGACTCCATGCCTAATTGTATTACTTTTATGAAAAAAGAAAGTAAATGTTTTGCAGACCTTCCTTCTGTGAACAAAGAAACAAGAGTTTAGAAAGGGTAAGGGCTGGAATACTTTTTATATTGCCTATTGTTTTTTCTAGAGTTGCAATTTTCTACTCAGCTTTCTGGAATTTTATAGTACTACATACATTCAAATGAACCAGTGTGGTGTAGTGGTTTGAGGTTTGGACTAGGAATCCAGGAAACCATGATTAGAATCCTTACTCAGCCATAGAAACAAACCCATTGAGTGACTTTGGGTAAATTACATTCCTGCAGTCTTAGAGGAAGACAATGGCAAATCTTTTCTGAATAAAGTTTGGCAAGATAAGGTTGCCATATGTTGGAGTTGCCTTGAAGACTTATAACAATAAAAAACATTCATGTGAACCCTGTCTCAGGTAAATCCCTTAGAAATATTATATTGGACAACTTGGAAAAAGCTGCCCAATGCAACATAAATTTTAATGAAATGGAGTGGAGCTGGAAGGTGGGGGAAGAAGGAGGAACAAAAAGTTCCAGTATTTGTTTAAACTTGCTGTTTTGAAAAGTAAAGCTGTGAACAAACTGGAGAGAAAGAGGGAAGGGCTGGAGGGAGAAGGGGCACCATGCCACTGGCATCCAGTAATTAACCATCAATCATGTCACTATAATAAATGGCAGCTTGAGAGGTGAGTTGACAAGTGGCAGATGTTTTGCCAATGGTATTTTGAAGCCATTCCACTGAAATGGCAGAAGTACTAGCTTCAGTTTGGCTGAGCTGCTGGATTTTTGTGAACTTGTGTTTCTGTATCAGATCTTACAACAATATAGAGTTTGGGGAGGACAGTAGGACTATGACCCAGAAAACCCCATGATAGGTTCACCATAAGGTATCCATAAGTTGGAAACAACTTGAAGGCACACAACAAAAGGGTGAAGCCCATGTGAAAAATTTGTCTGTTACACAGTAAGCAGACAGATTCTAAGCTTCAGCATCCCCTGGATGCTCACCCTTTGGAAGAAGGATGGCAAACTGTTTGAGGAACAAACAAGGATTATGCTGGAGGAAGCCTCCTAACTCATCTAAAACGGCTTCTCTTTCTATATCCTAACACTGTATGGCCTATATGCAGCCCCACAAAGCCACTTTTGTGTCCCATGCCAAATAGTTCCGTTAAGTTCCTTTAGTTAGTTAGTTCTTTTAAGGTTCAGACTAGAGCCAAGCTCAAATTTACAGAGCCACAGAGCCACCAGCTGCCAACAAGAGCAAACAGCCCACAGCATAATCTCTATCTTCAGGATCTCTTTACTGTTTTGAGACATAATGAAATTAATTGCAACTTCTGTTGGGCTGATCTGAGCTCATTTTTGTGGCATGCGAAATGTTATGAAAATGTAAGAAACCATGAAGTAAAAAAATGTACATTTTGAAAGGATGAATATAGGACCCTGAGAGGCAACAAATAATGTAATCTTATTGAATTTTAAAAAAAAGAAGAAGAAAGAGAAGCAAATATATCAAACAGTAGATGTGAATGGAGAAGACATTTAAGTTATGAAAGTGAACAGAAATCAAGTTTATCAGATTGCCTGGAAAACAGAGCAAATATGAAATTGCTGTATTGGGACTGACAGCAAATACATTCCCATTATAAATACACAACTTGAAGCATAAGAAAATTGGGTGAGATGGGGAAAAAATGAAAAGCCCAAGAACCAGAAAGGTAAAATGGAAAGACACAAAAGGAAAGAGGAGATTCCGGTAGAATTATAAAGAGACAACTTTTGTGGGAAGGTATTTTAGAAAAGTGAGGAAAATATGGCCATGACAAAAAAATGAATTCTCAGTTGAAGTGTGTGTGTGTGGAGGGGGCAGAGATAATGGCTGGCATCTTCTCAGGAACATATGCATGCATAAGTCTCAGTAATCATGCAGAAAAAAATTATACACAATAGTGCAACAGATGTATTCTGCTGACAGCCTCAATAGCAGCATATGGCAACATTGTGCATTGCAACTGAGCAATGTGCACTGCACATTGAATTTGTGCATTGTTCTATGCTGATTGAGGTTGATCTGACTTGCAGTTCAACAATATCAGGAGGGCCACACAATTCTGGAATTCTGGTTGATTCCCCCACCCCTGGCAGGCAGAAGATTGCTGGGCCCCAGTGCTTCACGGGGAACCCTTTCATCTTGTACACCCTGTGTTGAACTTAAAAGCAACACAGTGACTGCATTTTTAGTCAAAATAATCTTAGTCCATTTCTCAATGTTTGTGGTGTTGGAGGATGTCAGAATGACATTTTGTTCTGCCAGATTTTTCTTATCCACTAAAGCAAAAAAGAGGCTAAATGAATGAACTGGGGGTGCGAATCAGCTTTTGAAAAATCACTGAAGGGAAGCAAATGAAAGCAAGCTTATTTTTATTTTTATTTTTTTAAAAAATCAATAGCTATAAGAGAAAAAAGCAAATTTTTACAGGTTTTTTATTAATATTATTTTAAAAGCATGCTCATGAAGTTATGGACACAGGCATCACCCCACTTTTCCATTTCTTGGGGAAAAAAATCAATAGAATACTATTTCTATGTTTTTATTACAAAATTATTACATGGAATTCAATATGATCACACTCACCTGTGTCTGTATACTCTCTCTCTCTCTCTGCCTCTCTCTCTCTCTCTCTGTGTGTGTGTGTGTGTTCAGGTCTGACTGTAATGTCACCAACACTCAGTTGAATTATATTATCGCAGTAGTAAGCAACACCTGCTGTAATAATTATTATCAATCATTTTTGTGCCTCCTATCAGTGTTTGGAGTACTGTGTCATTTTTATCTCCTTTATCCTGCTGACAATTTTCTGATATATTTTAGGCCACAAGAAGATGAGGACTGCAATGACAATATTTATTTATGCCCTGCCTTTTTCTCAAAAATGGGACTTGAGGGTGCTTGCCGAATTTATATAAGTACAATACAGTTAAAACCATTACATTAGAATTAAAATATTAACAATAATCAAAAGCATACACTTAAACTGATAAAAATAATATGAATATAGTAGTCAAAACAATCCAGTAACACCTTAAAAGCCCTTTCTTTTTTTAAAAAAAAAATCAGTTTTAAAACTCTCTCAGATTTTTTTTTTAAAGAGAAAAAGTATTCACCTGCAAACAGATGGATAGTAAAAAAGCAGCTGTTGTAACCTCTCTAGGAAGGGAGTTCCAGATCTTAGGGGCAGTTTCTAATAAGGCCAGGTCTTATGTCCCTACAGCTATACCTATGATTTGATGCTACTGATCAAAGGGCTTCTTCTAAGGGTTTCAGGCACATATGGGGAGATGCAGTCTGTCAAATAGGCTGGACCTAATGTTACTGTAGTCTATAGTCTGAGCCCAGGGCTTACTAAATATAATTTGATATCAAAAGATTGGCCATTCCAAACTGTTTCCCTCCACGTGCTTGTGAGGCCCCCGGATAAGCACGCACACGGGCATGGCCGAACGGCTGAAAAATCCTAAGTCAGCCCAGTAATTTTCTGGCACGCAGCTTCAGGAGACCTCCAGGCGAGTACACTTTGAAACTAAATTAAATATGCAACAAGCATACAAAAGATTCTCTGCCTGGAACCGTCAGCTTGACTAGATTAGCGCTCCTGACTACCCAACTGTCAAGCACTCCCTATTTGCATACTGTCTGCACTATAGACAACTCCGTCAAAATCCAATCATCTTAAGTGCTGACATTTTGGAGGCTTTGTCTCCACTCCGAAACCCATTGTTCTCCCTGGGAACAGACTACCCTGCAGGCACATTTCTCCCTATAAGAACCCCTGATTTTGAGCGCTTCTTCGGATCGCTCATGGTTGTCATCCCGTCTTGCTGCCGCTTCGTTTGCCAAGCCTTCCCCTCAGCTTCCACATGCTGAGAATCTCCGTTTCAGACTTACTGAATTTCTTCTGGCTACCCAGGCTACAGGATCAGCTATAGTATTTCCCCTGAAATCCTTCTTGACATCCCCTATCGAATTTCCTCCCTTTATTTTCTTAGGTGTGTGTGAGTGAGTACGTAAGTGTGCAGTGACTGTCTTTTAAATAAAGAAAACAATTATAAACTAATTCTGCTTGGTTTTTGACTCAGCCTGACCCGGTAAACATTGGGTTTAAGATCTCGCTAGGTTACCCTGCCTCTCGTAGTGCTACAGCTTGTGCTCTGGCTAATTCCCATTCCCCATTATTTGGAGCACATTGAGGTGTCCCCCAAGGGACCCCAGAAATCAGGGTAGCCCTAAGCTATATAAGGCATAAGTATCAATCAACACGTTGAATTAGAAGATGGCTTCCCACTCCAAGAGTGTACAGGGATTTTGAACCAGTTCAAAAATATTCAAAGGCACAATGAAAAGACAAACAAACAAGAGGAGGAATCCTCTACAAGCACATTTCTTATCCCTCCTTATCAAATAGACTGAAGGACCACTCCTTCCCTTCCCAAACCCAGACCAATCTTTTTTCCTGCACCTACAACATGAGTAGTGGCTGGTGGAAGAATAGGCAGGGTGTCAAAGTTCAACTCGCAGCCCGTGCTTATCTGCCAGTAAGGAAAGGTAAGTGATAGTACTTGCCCAAGAGAAGGGGGCAATGGGGAGTGTCCAATGCTAACAATCAAGTAGAAACACTGAGCTGAGCTGAAATCAAGATCAATCCAAAAAGTTCAGAATGCCGACGGTCCATCCAAGAGGTCAAGAGAACCAGAACATAAGGGTCGTGGGAGCTTGAGTAGTGATTTGCTTCAAGTAAACAGCAAGCCATGCCAACAGATTTATTTAGCTGAGGAAAACAGGTGTTTCTCACTGTTGTTCTGTTTTCCTGATCTCAGCAAAATGGCTTCCCTCTGAGTTGCTCTTTTTTGTCTCCTCCATGACTGAGAGCTGGGGGGTGTGTGAATCTAATTCCTCTAAATCATTGCTGGTCTCTTCTCCCTCTGGCAGTGGCTGCAACAACTCTGTCTCAGCTTGTCTTTCAGCTGGTGGAGGTGTTGGCAAGATAGTTTGGTCTATTACCTGCTCTGTTTCTGGCAAAATCAATTGCTTCTCGACCTCTGAGCCATCATCTATCACACAGGGGATCTGAGCAAAGAGGATCATGCCCAACTGTTCCAATAGCTGGCAAATGATGATGACATCAACCTTTGAGACTTCTGGGGGACCCATGGTGGGTTCCAGGGAATTTTCAGGTGATGCATCAGCTCAGAATATAGCTGACAATGAGAGTCCTTACTCAGTACGCACCCAACATCCACCAACCACTACTTGGTTGTCCCAGAGGGTGGGATGCATTGAAGCACAGATCAAGGATAGGGTAACAAGGAGGGAACACAAGGTGCTGAGGACAAGCACAGAGCTTGGTTCTCCTCTGTGCCCTTTCTGCAACTCCCCAACTGTCCATCACAACAATAGCTGTATTGAGAAGGAGGTGGAAGGTGAGGGAGGACAGGTACTTTCCTCTGGCCTGATGGAGCTTTACAGTACCTCCTTCTGCTCCACATATGTTCAGATTCGAAGTTACAGCAGCCCTGCTGTTACCCTGTAAGCTGGGGGTCCTGAAAGGGGCACCCAAACAACAAAACGAAACAAGCAAAGATGTGGAAAATTAGCTGGAGCACTCTCTTGGCTAACGAGAGGCAGGGCAATGCAGCGGGATCTTTTATCCTATGTATACCGGTTCAGGTCAGTGAGGAGTCAAGCAGTTTCAAAATACTAACAATATTTATTAAACAAAAATAATAAAACACAAGCACTCCTAACTAGGAAGGAAAGAAAGAGAATTTAGGGAATGGGCAATGTGCCACCTGTCCAAAGTCCTGGAGACACCAATTGAAGAGGAGGAAACCCGCGTGGAGACCGAGGGGAATCTGCTAGACCAAGTGGCAGCAAGGAGAGGAAAAGATCTGATGGGAGCTTCAAGTGATTTCAGCAAGGGTTTAAGTGATTTCAGCAGAGTCCAGCGAGAGTTCCAAAGAGCTTTCATAACAGAGCATCTTTTATAAGGGAAAGAACGACCACAGGCTAGTCTGGTCTTTACAGGAGAACAGTAAGTGTTGGGCTGGAGACAAAGCCTCCGAAAAGTCAGGATTTACATGATTGAATTTGAGCCGAATTGACAATGGTATAGCTGGTATGTAGATGCAGCCAGCTCGGCCGTTAAGTGCCTGGCTTGCCAGGATGTTTTCTCAAGCAGAGAGTCCTTTTGTTTTTGTAATCAAGGTGTTTGGGTCGGGAGGATTCCTCCTGAAGCGGAACTGGCTATATCTGGCACTTTTGATGAGAGTACAAGTATCACCCATGCCTAACTTCGCGCTTGTTCGGTGGAGCCTCACAAACACTTAGCTGGTGGCAGGAAAAAGGGCCGAATTATGATATCAAAATGATAATCTTTAGTTCCCCAAAGACCAGACCAGATTGCCGTGGTAACACTGCCCTGTATCCAACTTGCCAACCCTAGTCCCATCTCCTAAAAGATATTGTTCGTGGAACTTCAGGAACTTTTGTGTGGCTGCACCACAGTTGTGGAACTCTACCACTGGAGTTGGTTTGTTATCGATTTTTAAGCGTCTGATGGTGATTTTAAAGGGGGAGGGGAAACATCCCCTCTCCCTGAATGTCAGGCTTCATCTCCCATTGATCCTAAACTTAGCCACTGGTGATGTATGTTGCAATCCAACAATACTTAGCAAGCCTCATATTTCCCACCCATATATTACAAGATTTCCCTGTTGTACTGTAATTTATTTATTTTAACTTTTCACCCAAATGTTTTCATCTTACTTTTTAATGGTTTTGCTCTAAATTATTTCAAGCACTCACTGGAAGAATGATTCCAGATACATTAAGTAAGTAAACAAAGTCCTGGAATCATTTTTCTCAATACATATCACTGCTCCTTGACTGTGAAAAGTCTATCTTTAATATCAAACACTGTTTTGAAAAAACTCATTTTGTATTCTCCTTCCAAAATTACTTTGGAAAAAAACTCTCTTCCAGGTGAGAAAGCATTTCTGTTTATGTTAAAATGCCTTGAAACTCAACTGTTTCAACACTGACAACAATAATAACTGATAACATAACGGTTTTGTACATCCTGCCTGAAAAGTGGAAGGTGGCTGTAGAACACAAAAAATTATGATATAAAAGGAAGCCCTAGCCCTAATTGTATCTAGCACAAATTATACCTAATGCTGGATGAAAATATGTAGAAAAGGAAAGCAAATTAGTAAGAGCATAAAGGGAATGAGAGACCTCTTTTATAAAAGGAGACCAGAGATTCTTTGCTTTTCTCTTTTCAAACACACCAAAAAGGAAAATAAATTTCCTTCCCTAGACCAGCTCCCTCTCAATAAGCAGAAACAAAGGATAGATCAAAAGAAAATGCACCACTTGCACATTCTCCTCCTCTCCCACAGCATCACTTTTCAAAGGTCCTCTCAGGAAATCACCTCTTTACAAAGAGTCTGAGCTTGGTCATCCTCACTCCAGATTCCATCTGAAAGTTGTATGCTTGATGGATCACATTTTTCTGTGCTTTAGAACAGCATATCTGCATATGCAAGATGACACTAAGGACTGTGAGAAACCAATGGCTAAGGAATGTTTCCCTTGGATAAGCTGATGCAAATAATCACTGTTGAGAATCAGGCTGTATCCTCTGACATCTCTGACTTCTTTTCTCTGCCTTCTCAATCCTCACCCCCCACCAAATTCATATTTTGGTAACCAATAAGAAATCAAATGCCTGCTGCTGCTGTTTACTATTTTATTTCTCTAAATAAGCTGTTCTTGGGATCAAGGCAGTGGTGGCTTGTGCCTCCAATGTCAGTGCAGCACTGAGTTCACTCTGAGTTTTTAGTATGAATTTAAAAGGACCTATCTAATGTTCTTGGGAATTGTTTTTAAAGTTTGGACCAAAACCTGGAACAGATCCGCCTCACTGGCCACCAATCAAAGACCTTCGCAAATAATCTAAATGTAAAACTCCTGTATGCAAAAAAAACTGGTTACATGTTTCTAAGATTGGTCTATAGTCCAAAACTGGCCACCAGTCAAAGACTTTCCCCAAGAATCTAAATATGAAACTGCTGATCTAATAAAAATATGTAACATGTTTCTAAGATGGATGTATAGTCCAAAAACAGGGAGCAAACCTCAGATTGAGAAAAGTAGTGTGAACTGTAGTTTGGCCCTTCATTTTCGTGGGAAAAGAACCCTCTTTTCTCAAGGCTAGTGTCTATCTAGAAGGGACATAGTGCTCTCTGAGTTGGTGTACAGTACTAAGATGGTACAAGCAGCTGTGAAATCTGTCTAACAGTTTGACATCTTAATAGTGAAACAGCACCAGTTTAGAGCTGGATTGGACAACCTTTGTGGTAGAGCATCCACAGGGTAGTTTCTTTTATTTGGTGAGAAGTGACAAGTGTGATGTTGCAGATTTCTGTTCTTAGCCTTGGGATGTTCAACATCTATATAAATTAATTTAGTGAAAGAATAGGGGGCACCACTGTGAGGATAGCTAATACATGAGAGAAAGAACTGGATGAACTCAACAGACTGAACTGTTGGGTGAGAACCATAAATGTAAGGCACTAATTTAGGCAGGAAAGATCAAGATTGTTGACACCTGTTTTGACAGCAGCCAATGTGAAAAGAATTTAGGGGTTTTAGATGACCACAAACTAATATGAGTCAACAGTGTGATGTAGCAGCAAAAGAAGCTAATGCAGTTCTAAGATGTATCAAGAGAACTATAGTATCCAGATCGAAGGAAGTAATACAATTGCTATATTCTGCTTTACATTTACCTCACCTGGAGTAGTGACCAGTTTGGGCACAGTAGTTTAAGAAGAATATTGACAACATGTGATACACCCAAGAAGGGTACCAAGATGCTAAAGTATCTGAAACCAAGCCCTGTCAGGAATATTTTTGTGAATTGGCTATGTTTAGCCTTGAGAAGACTGAATCATGATATAATAGGCACATTTAGATAGCTGAAGGGCAGTCACAGGAAAGACTGAACAAACTTTTTCCTGTTGTTCCAGAAGATGGAACTCAAACAAATGGATTCAAATTACAAGAAAGAATTTTGACTAAACATTAGTAGACTGATGTTTTATTAAACATTAGAAGAGCTTCCCAATGGTAAGATCTTTTCAGCAATAGAACTGACTTCCTCAGAAGGTGATAGGCTCTCCCTTTTGCTGAAGATTTTTACACAAAGTTGGATGCCCACCTCTCATAGATGCCTTGTCTATTGATTTCTACATTGGCAAATTTCTACATTGAACTAGACAATCTTTGAACTAGACAGTCCTTTTGACTTTGCGGTTTTGTGATTCTGTATTTGTGGCTGGGGAAGAAGGATAGGCAGAGCTGTTGTGCATGGCCAGGCCCTCTTTTGCCCACTCATGTACCTTGGAGGTTATTACACACTTCATCTCATCACCTTTATGAGAGGCAAGGAGGTACCAATGTTGCTGCTTCTTTGGTCTTCACAAGAGAAAAGATGTTTTACCTATCTTATATGGATAGCTGTCCACTTTTGTGGGTTTGACTTTCGTAGGTTTGATTATTTTGTGACTTTATTCAGCCCATGCCCCCACATCTCAGGTGCATCTTTTCCAGTGGAATTTTCCCTCCTGGCAGCTCCAATCAAGCTGCACAACCCTTTAAAAACACATTTCTGGTCCTCCTCCTCCACCAGCTGCTGCCTGGCCAGCTAAGGACAGCTTGTAGCCTGGTTTCTCAGCACCACAAACCCCCTCCCAATGCCCCCTACAGCAACATTGGTACCTCCTTGCCTCTCATAAAGGTGATGAGATGAAGTGTGTAATAACCTCCAAGGTACATGAGTGGGCAAAAGAGGGCCTGGCCATGCACAACAGCTCTGCCTATCCCCTACACCCTACGAAGGTGATGGGCAAAAGACGAAATATAGGTCTACCATGCTAATTCACCCCCTTTCCTTCTCCTTTCTCTGACCTGCTCTGGACCCTATTCTCCCCACCATGCCTCCACCTCCTTCCTACAGACACACACACATTTTGATATTTGTGATTTTTCCACTTTTGTGAGAGTCCTGTGCCCCTAAACCTAGCAAATCTGGAGGACCAACAATACTGGTTTGCCAACACTGGTATAGGAATATTGGCTTGAGGTGGTTGAAATATCAGTTTGAATATGATTTAAGTAGATTATGTTAAAAGTTATTTATTTAAATTAACAATCATAATAATTGTACTATAGTATTAATTAGTATTTGGTCACTTTTTAGCAGGCTAATCAGAGAAAGTGAAATCTTAGTCGATAATTGGTGAACACCCGTGGGCACCTTTTTGTGAAAGGGAGTTCTCTGGACTTCCCCATTAGGTCATAAGACTCAGGATAGGAAAAGAAACAACCTTTGGGACTGGACCTGATGGTTTCAGCTTCCTGAAAATAGACCATCCAGGGATAAGGTGAATTGATTACCTTGTCTCTGGGGTCAGGGTGGCTCACCCTTAACATGCTGCAGAGGAGGTAAGAGTAGACGTGCTTCAGTATATTCTGCACTAAGCAGACCTGATGCAGATCAGAATTAGTTAATATATAGTTTATCCATATATTTTGTGCGTCTGCCTCTTTATTCCAATTGAGTGGGCATGTATCAGCTTCCTTTTACCAAAGTGAGCAGCTGTCATGTAGATTTGTGAGGAGTCTCATCATGTTAGTGTCATGTTAGAAAATGTGGAGGGAAGCTTTCAGAAAATAAGTGTCTTTTGTATCACTATGATGTGAATAGATGCATATGTGCTCTGGCTTATTTAAAGTGACCATGCAAGGGGAACATTAGATTTATGTTTTTTATATGTATAACTTGCCCAGTGTGAACAAGAATGTCAGCATACTACCACTTATTTTTATCCTTGCATACTGTTATATATGGTCTTGTGGATTAGTGTGGAAATACAAAATACTCTATTCATATTTGTGATACTCTCCAGAGATTAGAGTCATGCAGCCTTTCAGGTAGCATTGAACTGAAACTCCCAACATGGAATCATAGAACTGTAGGGTTGGGAGGGACCACATGGGCCATCTAGTCCAGCTCCTGCCATGCATACATAACATCAAAGTACTCCAGAGAGATAATAATCCAACCTCTGTTTAAAGATGTCCAAAGGAGGCAAATCTACCACTCTTTGAGACAGTCTATTCCATTATGGGACAGCTGTTACTCTCAGGAAGTTCTTCCTAATGCTTAGGCAGCATCTCCTATCTCGCAATTTGAATCCATTGGTTTGTGTTCTAGTCTCCAGAGCTGCTGAAAACAAGTTATTCCATCTTCAACATGGCATCCTTTCAAATATTTAAAAATGACTATGGTCATTTCTGCACTACACTCTTATAGCACGATTATTTCACTTTCAACATCCTATGGAATCCTGGAGTTTGCAGCTTAGGGAGGGGCTGATTGGCCCCTCCCTAAACTGCAAACCCCAGGATTCCATAGTATGTTGAAAGTGGAATAGTCGTGCTACAAGGGTGTAATGCAGAAATGGCCTACATTTCAGTCTTATCCAAGCAAACATTCCCAGATGCCTTACCATCTTGGTTACCCTTCTCTAAACACATTCCACCTTGTCAAAATCTTTTTTGAACTTAGGTGCCCAGAAATGGACACAATACTGTAGGTGATGACTGACCAAAGCAGAACAAAGTTGTACTACTACATCCCTTGATCTGAACACTATATACCTGTTTGATATCATTTGCAAATTTAATAAGTTAATTAATAAGCTAATAATTTAATTTAATTCTATCATTCAACAATAAACAACAATGAGCCTAGGACTGAATCCTGTGGCACCCCACAAGTCACTTCTCTCCAGGATGAACAGGGACCATTGATTAATCCTCTTTAGGTTTGGTCCTTTAACCAGTTACAAATCCACCTAACAGTAGCACTGCCTAGTCTGCATTTAACCAGCTTGTCTGTAAGAATAACATGAAGAACATTCCCTTGCTTTACTTTACCAAAATCAAGATATACTACATCCATGGCATTCCAACTCTATCAAATAAAGAAATAAGATTAGTCTGGCATGACTTGTTTTTAAGAAGCTCATGCTGACTTTTGGTAATCATAGCATTCCTTTCTAAGGGCTCATAGTACTTTTTGTTTAATGATCTCTTCTAGAATCTTTAACAGTACTCATGTCAGGCTAAATGGGTTGTAATCACTTAGGTCCTCTTTTTTCCCCTCGTTTGAAGGTGGCAACATTTGCCCTCTACCTGTTTTCACCAGGCTAAGCACTGCTTTTGTTTTGAGAGAAGATCAAGCAGAGAAGTTGTTGAGCAGTTCTGCCTTCTCCCTGTCCTCTATTAGCCTTTCAATATTTTCTCCACAGAACAGCCCTACATGCACAAACATAGTAGCTTTTGCCCTCTCCCACAAAAAAGAAAAAGAAAAAAAGTGACTATTTGGAAACATTTCTGTGTGTGTGAATAAAATGTAATTTTAATGCAAAAAAATCCCCCCCACACTATTTTTCATGCATTAAAAAATCCCCCAAACCCATGTGGTGTGTGTTTGTGCATGTGTGACAGGTGTTGAATTTTGTACAAAAACAGCAATTGTGCACAAAAAGCACTCCATATGGCTATTTAGAAAGAGTGTTGTTGTTGTTGTTGCATAACAAATGTAGGGTGGGTTGCGTGGGGAGTTGTGTTTTGGGCAGAATAACGTTGTGCAAGAAATTTGTGCAGCTTTTGCCCAGTATTTACACATCTCAATATGCTGCAGGAAGATGATTCTGCATAGAAATGTGTGTGAGCTTTTTTACATATATTTCTGCCCAACTGGGTTCCCAAGTTTGGGAAACTCCATTTTTGGCCATGATAGAATAATGGCGAATGCTTTCTCCATTCCTATCTGGGAGTGAGCTGCATCGACTCATTATATGAAAGGTGGCTTACACTGGTATAGGATTGTATTGTTAGCAGTACTGCATACAGTTTGAGACCCACCAAAGGCCTCTGCTACATTCCAAGCCATAAGCTAATTGTAGGTCTTTAAAAATGATTACTTTAAGTTGAAAGCAGAGGTACATCTTATAGTAAGAATTAAGCACTATGAAGTTCATCCAGAATGTAGATGTATATTTTATTTCAACATAATTATTCAAAAAGTTTTTGTGATTTTTTGTTTTGTTTTCTTTTTTATTTGTTTGTTTGTTTTCTTTTGTTTTAGCTTGCATCTCACTTTTACCTCAACTTACTGCCTAAATTGATTTGTCCTCCCCTTATCTCTCTTTCTCTTTGACTTTCAGTCTCCTCATCTTCTTTCCCAACCTGATTGATAAAATTCCTGGGCAGCTAACTAAAGATAATGTGTAAATTGTATGATGCGGAGGCTAGTCCACACAGGTTATGCCATAACACATCTGTTAGTCTTGGAGGTAGGTTGCTGAAACTAATGCCCCTACATACTGGAAGTTACAGAATTTGTTGGCCCATTGATTCTGAAACAGCATGGCAATTCTTCTGATGTATATGCCATTGTGGCTCTCCAATTCCTCATATGTTTCAATTACAGTCCTAGGAATTGGGCCTATTGCCCACTTCTATTTTAAGAATCATCTTCAAAGTAAGACTTGACAGAAGGATAGACGTACCAGTCTCTTGATGTGACAGGCATCCTTTTTTTTTAACTCTCCTCCTCCTCCTCCAGTTCCCTGTAACCTTTCCTGGATTCAGAAACATTTGCCATGATATTTCAGCCTTAGTCCCATGCTCTGGTGGCAGCTTGTTTTATCTCGTACCTCTCAAGTGATGTTCACGAAGGGCACAAAAAGGGAGCCTGCTGGAACTAAGAGATGGAATGAGCTAATGGGCAAGAAGCAGCCTGACAGTTGTTCTAATGTTATTGATCATTCCACTGCTTGGACTGCTGAACACTATCCTTTGTATAAGAGGAAAGATATATTTCAAATCATTAGCTGGAGAAAAGCCAAGGAGTAATGAAGACTAGTGTCAACCAGCAGTGGCCAGTCAACTCCATTCCTTTAGAATCCCTCAGGACTCAGTTTTTTTCTTAATACTCCTTAAAGTAAAGGAGAAGAACAGGTGGAAGCCTGGAATTAACAGATCCAAACACTGGCAGTAACAGAATATCTTTATTAGGACTGGCTTAAAAATCACAACACAGTGAACTAGCTTCAAGTTTCAAAGGGTATGAAGTTAAATGCACACAGAGAGATTAGGCATGATGAGAATGCTACTGAATTTATCATCTCATCCCTAACATCTTTTTCTGTACCAGTGCACATTTTTCCCCTCCATACATGCATCCACCGCCTTATTTCTTTCTTGACATAATACCCCAAGTTTCTCCTGAAGAATGGGTCTTGAGGTGGTTGATTACATGATGCAATCAAAAACAGATAAATTTGAATGTTAAAAGACCATCAGATTTTAAATACAAAATATGTTTTTTAAAAAAAAAACAATAGACACCAATTGGAGGAGTGGGAAGGACCCACATAATAATAATTTAAAAATTCCAAACCTTTTCATTCTTTTTGGGAAAGGGTCATTTAACACCAATTGAGAGATAGGGGGACAGTTTTGTGATGTTTGAAAGCAAACCATTCAGCTTGTCATTAATTGGGTTACTTTAAAACTTCTCTGTGCTCATTTTGGTTGCAAGTGGTCTTTCTGGAAATGTAAGGAAGATTTCTTCTTTACTCCTGCTTCATTAGAGTACTGACATAAAGGAGTATTCCAAAGCACATGACACTAAAGGAGTAGAAATCAGCTGCCTGATTTGTTTAGTGCAATTATAAAATGGGGCATCAGGGATTCTTTCAACCACTTACATCTGGGGAGGGCAATTGCAAGGGATTGAATCCCAAATCCCCACCCCACAACCATGATGTCTTGCAGTTCCCATCACAATTTTTGGCCAGTTTGCATGCTCAATAAATAAATGAGTCGGAGTGAGGTGTCTCTGTGGAACAGGGAGGTAAGAAGCTGTTTATATACATTGTTTTCATGTAATTGAGTGGTTTTCTGGGGGAACGCCTTACCTCAAAACTGCATTTTTTTAACATGTCAGAAATTTGGGCAAGAATTGGGCAAGAATTGCCTAGGGGCTGGAGGATCCACAAAAGTGGAGTCTGTGGCCGCATGCAGTCTGTGGGCTGTCCTTTCCCCATCTGCAATCTGCATACAAGTCATTGGTGGTTTGTGATCTCATCCTCATGGTGCAATCACACCATGAGGATCAGGCCCTAGAGACCATTTGTGAATATGCCCAATATATAAGCAGTACCAGTTCAGTATCATCATGGCACTACTTTTCCATGGTAGTGGGACTGCGTGCTTCTATGAAGCAAGAGGCTATGCTGATGTTGCAGGAGCCCAGAGCACAGAGAGACCACAGAGCAAGAAAAAGAGTAATTTATTACGCTCGGGCTTTTGGCTGGATTTCTCCAAAAGACCAAAAGCCCTGAATTCAAGTTTCACAGCTCTTTTATAGACAAAGTTCACAGCATACACAAAGATCACAGGCAAAGATCACAGGCATATCTCGGTCCGCCCCTCCGGGGTCGCAAATACCACATGCTGTTACTAGCTAATTACCCCCACACTCAGACCCCGGAAAGTGCTTATCTACAATCTGCAATTACCGCAGCCAGTCCATAAGCAAACAACACCCTGGCTACATAATCAACATCCTAGCTACATGATACATTGGTTCTCGTGACCTTTTTCCCTTCTTAAATCTTTCTCCGTTCTTCTGACCTAAGCCCCCAGTTTCTACTTTATTTTTAATTTATTATTTCTAATTCATACCTATATCATTTCCCCCCTTAAATGCATAATTTCTAAACAATTATAGCATTTCATGACGTTATAAAACAGCATCAGGCTGAGCCATCAAAGCGTACAGAGCTGCTGTCTTACTGGAAGTAATTTGAAGCATATTACTTATACATTGTATAAAAGAAGGAAAACATATACACAGAAACAGGAATATTAACACTACTGGCAACAAAATTACAAACAATGCTTTTAGCCAATTCAGGTTTGGTAACCAAGATGTGAGCCACTTCCACAGCTATCATCCCCTTCATTTATATCCTTTACTACTTCGTGCAGTTTGTTAATTTGTGCTTCTATCGCGTTGCTGTTGTCAGACAAATTGAAACAGCACAATTTCTGATGCTTTTCACATCCTACATGATGGAGAAGGAAGAGATAGTCAACGCCTGCCCAATTTTCCAATACAGCATTCCTTAGTTCCCGCTGTTCTTTGTTAAGCAAGGATAATGCTTTGGAAGTAGCTTTTATACTTTTGACTAGCGTACAGGATAATCTATTTATTTCTAGTCCGCCCTCCAAAGCCAATCCTGTTATTCCAATGTGACGGTGCTGCTGGGAGACGCCGTTGCTCATGCGGCGTGAGGGGCGTGCTCCACCTCAGTCCTGGCCGCCGCTGGCACCGCTGCTCCAGTCCCTAACTGCTGATCTGGCCCCGCCTGAGGTGGTGTATATGGTGGCAGCGGTGTAAAGCCTAAGAATGGGACGAGGGGGGCCAATGGCTCTGTGGGTTCCTCTTCAGGAACTTCTAACACTGGTTTTAACTTTCTAGCCAATTTCTCCTTCCTCAGTACCAAAACTTTTGCCAGTGACTCCTGGCATCTCCGTAACGTACTACAGTGTCCCATGAATCTATATAAGGGAACTGGTCTGGGCGCCCGGATTTCCCACTATCACAGAATACACTTTGCTGATCTTATCACTTTCTAAAGACCCCTCTCGGCGCCATCCTACATTGAATCATGGCCATTCTACTTCACACAGAAACCGCAACCGTTGAGGGCTCATGGGGGGGTCTCCATAATCTCCACTAAACCCTTTCTTAAAGTTTTTCAGCATACACTGCAGAGTGGTGCAACCTTTGCTTCTGCCACCTCCCATGTCCTCCCGCCTACGATGAGACAGACACAATAGGGGAAGGGAATGGTTGGTGAGTAAAGGGGTCTCACCGACCGACACACGAGGAATAAAACGGCACATGCACGTGTCACTGGCTGGTATCGCCGGACGATCATGGTCAATAGCCAGAACCGCAGCAACCAATCACCGCACAACAGTCACACACTCACACACACAGTCCCTGCCTCCCGCCGTCCCGTACCACAAAGCGGAACAGTTTCCTTAGCGCTTTTACAGCTAAGTACTAGTGTCCGCTTGGGAGGTGATCAGGCTCCCCTTCCACCCTGAAGCGAGTGGGGCATCTGGCCTCTAACCAGATTCTACTTGCCTAGGTCTTTTGACGGCACAGCAGACCACGAGCCACTTCTCCGAAGATGATGATTGCCAAATCGAACACAGAGGAAATTTTCAATGGAGGCAGGGCTCAGTTTCTATACTCTGCTTCCAGGAGGAAGGTTCCCTCAGTTCAGCGCTTGCCGTTTGGGCGCTCCTAGTGCAGGCTCCCCCGTTCCAGCAAAAGGAGGTAGCCGGTGGGCCCAACGTGGGGCTCATGCACCAAGGCGAGGCGATTCAAGAGAAGGCAAAACACCACCTCTGTGTCTCAGCGCCTGCAGCGATCCGAGTCACGGCACCATTTATGTTGCAGGAGCCCAGAGAACACAGAGACCACAGAGCAAGAAAAAGAGAAATTTATTATGTGCGGGCGTTTGGCTGGATGTTTCCAAAAGACCAAAAGCCCTGAATTCAAGTTTCACAGCTCTTTTATAGACAAAGTTCACAGCATACACAAAGATCACAGGCAAAGATCACAGGCATATCTTGGTCCACCCCTCCGGGGTCACAAATACCACATGCTGTTACTAGCTAATTACCGCCACACTCAGACCTCGGAAAGTGCTTATCTACAATCTGCAATTACCACAGCCAGTCAATAAACAAACAACACCCTGGCTACATGATCAACATCCTAGCTACATGATACATTGGCTCTCGTGACCTTTTTACCCTTCTTAAATCTTTCTCCATTCCTCTGACCTAAGCCCCCAGCTTCTACTTTATTTCTAATTTATTATTTCTAATTCATACCTATATCACTGATAGTAGCAATACTGCTGGTAGGGTCTCCCGCGTCAGACAGGCTTTTACTGAGGAGTCAGAGTAAATGCGCCAAATAGCTATTTGGCAGCAACAGTAACGGGTGTAACATGGGGGAGGATTCCTCAGAGACAATGGCAATGGCATCATAGCTAACACTTCTTAGTACTGTGCAGAAGGAGGTACCAATAAACCCCTTTTGAATGTCTTTTACTATGAAAACCCTATGATGTAACAGCCCAAAATGAAACAAGATATAATGCCAGAAGATCAGACTCTCAGATTGGAAGGCATTCAACTAGCTGGGGAAGAGCAGAAGACATGTACAATTAGTCCTGTGGCTAATGATGCAGCTGGACTCAAGCCGAAAGGATGTTCACCTGTTGATGAGCTCAGAGGTGAAAGGACAATCTGAAGCTATACAACACGTAATATAAGAGAAGGCAGATATTGCAAAACAAGAAATGGAATATATAAACATTGCAGCACAGATATTCTGCAGTTAACAAAGCCTCTGAAAAAGAAGCTCTTTTTATAAGAGTTTTTCTAGAAGCCCAGCCCTTCCCAGCCCCACCCCATTTTCTTTCTAGCTAGAAAGTGGTTGGTTGGTTGGTTGGTTGGTTGGTTGGTTGGTTGGTTGGTTGCATTGGCATTAAGAAGATAGTTAAGGAGAGTTGGAGAAAAACAAACTTTCCACCTTACAGATAGATTGACTCATTCAAGGAAGCCACATCCCTGAATGTGCAAGACCTGAACAGGGCAGTTGAGAATAGGGTGAGTTAGAGGTCTCATTTGTAGAGTTGCCATCAAGCTGAAGTTGACTTAACAGCAGTTAACAATAATCAATGCAATAGAAGAACTGGGAGTTTAAAGTTTAAATGTTTTTAAAGAATGGGATTTCACGAGCATGTTCTATTGCTTTTAAATTGATCTGTTTTAAATTGCTTTTTATCTTTTTAAGGAGTATATTTTAAATAGTTTAAATATTACAAACCATTGAATCCTGTTTTAATGTACATTTTTATATGTTTTTAACTGTTAAATTTGTTATAAATTGTAAGCTGCCTTGAGACCCAATTATGTAGAAAAGTCAGAATATAAGTAAAAGTCACCATCATTATCACCGTTGCTATCATCCCATTGGGCATGAAAGAACACAGGTTGCCAGAGGTGACTGTGATGTTAAGTTTTATTCTCTAATGTGGAGTGTCATTACACCACAGAGAAATGGCTCCTATGCTCCCAGGGATATGGTATAGTGGTTTGAGCATTGGACTACTACCCTGAAAACCAGGGTTCGACTTCCCACTCAGTCATGGTTTCATGTCCCCATCCCAGGACCCAGACAGGACCCTCCCCAACAGCCACAACACAGAGACATGAGAGGGACAATACTTAACGTCAGCCAGTGTAGGTGGAAAAGGGAGAGCCCGGGAGTTTCAGAGCATTTCTATAGTAAGGACTCTTTAACTAGGTAAACAGTTGTGGAAGACTCCGAGCCTCTATAAAGAGAGACCAGAATGGGAGGAAGCTGTTGTAAGCAACCATTCATATCGGTGGAAGCAACCCAGCTTACATTTGGATTTCTTGCTTGTGCTCCTAGAAACCTTGACCTTCGCCTTGTGTATAGACTTCATTACTGGACTGTTGATTTACTGTGGACTCAGACTGCAAAACAACAACCAGTAATTTGCTAACCAACTAATATGAACTTAGCTCATGACTGCTGATAACTGGTTCTAATCAGAGAGCTGTAACCCTTGGCTAGCCGCCAGCATAGGACACACAGAAACTCATTGGGTGACCTTGGACACATCATATACTCTCAGTTATAGATTCACCTTACGGACATCATAACTTTATCTTAGGGTCACCATAAGTCAGAAATGACTTGAAGGCACACAAGAACAAGAAAAAATATCTGTAAAGGGGGCTTTGCTATGAGTAAATATGAGAAATTCTATGAAGTAGTCCTATGCCTGCTTATTTCCAGTTCTTAGCTCTGCTCTTTTAATGTATAGGACTTTACCAGAGACACAAATCTCTACATTCTCATGCAGGAAAGACTGAATTGAATGTTTTAGCACTACTGAGATTCAGTTTGTTACACACTTTTATGGTCATGCAATTCACCCTGTATTTCCTTTTCCAGCTGAAGAAGCTAGGAACATATGCATGGAGCTTTCTGTAGATTATCTGAGAGCACAGGCTATTCATTTTTATGGTTATTATTACTGGCAAAGAACAGCAGTACCTAATGCCCCTCATCTAACCCAGCTGTTTTGCGTTTTAAACTTCCTGAATCTGTTATGTTAAGAATGTGCTGGTATCACTGAACCGTATCCTGGCTATTTTTGAAGCATTACTTGTAATATTCATAAACAATAGAAAGTTGTATAATCAACTTCTGTCATCTTGCCCTGATCCAGATGAGCTATGCTACAGTTTATCTGTCTGCTGGGCTGCTATAACTGAACAGAACATAGCCAATTAATTTTGCTTCTGGAAAACCTATCATTTTGAACCAGATACCCCCTTGAGGCTGGGATGCCACAGTTTTCTGACACTCATGTAGAAAATCTCAAGGACTAGGTATATTCTGATCTTGCTGTTTTATTGGATTACATTACTGTATCTTGCTCCTTACTTAGATATAGCAGCCAGAATCCCGGTGGGCAGTTATGAATGCATAACCAACAGTTACACACTTGTGACTGTTTTGTATTAATGATCCCTACATACTTCTAGTTTAGAAGATACATAAGTACTGTGAAATTTCCCCAGTTTGCACTTACAAAGAAGCAGCTGCTGCAATCAACAGGAGTCTGTTCCCCCATCAATCAGGAAGCAGTTGCCTAACAGTCCCACTCACTCCCTCATACAAGCAATCTTCAGCACAAGAGGTAATTAAAACAGGGACCCTCATCATGTCTGTCACACCAGATCACTCCCAGAACACTGTGGGAATGTCAGTCAGCTGCTTCCCAAGTGGAAGGCGAACTGACCCTGGTCAATCACAATGACTGTATCCTGGTAAATCAAGATTGCGAAAGATCAAGTTGAACATGAGTCAGCAGTGTGATTTGGCAGTCAAGAAAGCCAATGGAATTCTTGGTTGCATCAATAGGAGTATGGTGTCTATATCAAAGAAAGTAATAGTACCTCTCTATTCTGCTTTAATCAGACTTCATCTGGAATACTGTGCCCAATTCTGTGCACCTCATTTGAAGAAAGATATTGACAAGCTAGAATGTGTCCAAATGAGGGTGACCAAAATGGGGAAGGGTCTGGAAGCCACGCCCTACAAAAAGCATCTTAGGGAGCTGGATATGTTTAGTCTCCAAAAGAGAAGGTTAAGCAGGGACATGATAGCCATATTTAAATGTTTGAAAGGATGCCATATGAAGAGGGAACAGGCTTGCATTCTGCTGCTTCAGGAATTAGGACAAGGAGCTATGGATTCAAACTACAGGAAAAGAGGTTCCACTTAAACTTCAGAAAGAACTTCCTGACAGTCAGAGCTGTTCAGCAGTGGAATATGCTGCCTTCCAGTGTAGTGAAGTCTCCTTCTTTGAAGGTTTTTAAACAAAGGCTGGATGACTATATGTTGGGAGTGCTTTGATGTATGTTCTTGCGTAGTGGGGGGTTAGATTGGATGACCCTGAGGTCTCTTCCAACTCTATTATTCTATGATTCAGGACAGGAGTCACTACATGGCACTATAAGTATGGTGTTTATGCATACATAACACCAAACTGGATTCTGTTCAGCATATTTATCATGGCCTTCTTCCTTGGGTGATGATGTATATAGATCCCCTCCTCACTCTATATAAGCCCATGAAATGGGCTAGGCTC
>CAOKZL010003642.1:0-79565 GCA_948472985.1 Iguana delicatissima | reverse complement strand
AAGGGAATATAGAAAATTTTTAACTTGGAAAATTAAACTTTCTTTGCTAGGACGTATTGCAGTAATCAAGATCAGTGTCTCCTAAATTATTGTATATATTTCAGACTATTCCAGTATTGAAAGATGAGAAAATTATTGAGGGGTGGTCTAAGAAAATTAAAAGTTTCTTATGGTTAGGGAAGAAGCCGAGGATTAATGAAAAAATTTTAATGGATAGCAAGGATAGAGGGGATTTGGCGCTACCCAATCTTAAATTATATTATAGATCTTGTGCTTTGAAGTGGATCCTGGATTGGATCAATACAGAAAATGTAAGATTATTAACATTGGAAGGTGCATCTAATAAATTTGGTTGGCATGGGTACTTATGGTACCACAAAGCATTAGAAGATAAAGAATTTAATAAAAATATAATCAGAAAGAGTTTATTGAAGATGTGGAATATTTACAAAAAAAAAAATTATTTAAAGAAGCCAAGATGGATTCCGGTGCAAGAAGCCTTTTTTAAAGAATTATATACTACAAATAGGAAATGTTTGACATATGAAGAAATACTGTGTAAACGAGGGGGTAAAGATGAATTGTTAACACTGGATGAATTGAAAGAATTGGGATTTAAAGGGAATTGGTTACATTATAGAATACTTCATGAAATGTTTAAGAAAGACATTGCGGAAGATGGAATCCAGGAGAAGGGTACAGATTTTAAAGAATTAGATATTAAATATCTAATTGGCGGCGATCATATCATTGGGAAAATATATCACATATTATTAAAATTAGAAACTGAACAGATAATAATTAAGGATTTTATGATTAAATGGTCAAGGGATCTGGGATATTCTATTGAGTTAGCTGAATGGAGAAAGGCCTGGAATATAAACGTAAAATTTACGAGAAATGTACATTTGAGAGAAAATTTCTATAAAATGTTATATCGTTGGTATATTACACCACAAACTATTGCCAGAATGTTTAGCAATTATTGTAATAGATGTTGGAAATGTGGTAAGAAATTAGGAACAATGTATCATATGTGGTGGGAGTGTAAGAAGGTAAAGGAATATTGGGGGAAGATCCATAATTTAGTTAAAAATATATTGGAAATCGATTTGAAACTTAGTCCGGAGCTATATTTGTTGAATATGTTTGTGGGAGCTAATAAAAAGTACCAGAAGCAATATGGTAGAATTCTTCTATATATGGTGACGGCCGCAAGAATTGTCTATGCTTCCAACTGGAGAAGTCAAGAGGTACATTCGCAGGATCAATGGATATTGAAATTATATGAAATGTTTCAAATGGATTTGTTGACTGCATTAATGGATGATAAGATTGATAAGGTTAAAGTTGAAAAGGAATGGTCCTTAGTGGCCAAAATCTGGAAAAAGGACTGGAAAGAGGTTTATATAGAATGAGGGGTTTATATTAATATTATTATTTGTTATTTCTGTATGTGATACTTGTTTATATTTTTTTTTATCTATGTCTGTATGTTTTTTTATTGTCAATAAAAATACTTAAAAAAAAAAGAAGAAGGACCACGACGGAACCAGCAGGATCGTGCAGAAGCGGCACAAGTGCCGCCGTCAACTTTTAAACAAGAAACTACTTAAAAACAACAAGTAAGAAAACAAGTAATCTGATCTGGTCCTCGATTTCGATAATATCACATCCGAAATTGACTTGCAACGGTGTGCAGGAGCGGAGGAATGTAAGGACCCAGAGGAGATGTGAGTGCGTTATGGTTGAGAATTCGTCCAGTATCCATTCATGGGTAACATCCACCGTGAGAGTTAGGCTCTGCCACATGGCGTGCCGTATCTGTGCCAAAGCGGCAGGATGTTCCAGAGATTCCGGATATTGCTCTCAGCAGGCTCAGGATCTCAGGGTGTATTAATCCCATGAGGCTGGCTTGGATTACCTGAGCGGCAAAGGTGATCACGTTGCTCTGTAGTTGCGTGCATTGGATAGCAACGGACAGATTATGGGTCGTGTGCTGTAGAACACAGCCAAGGTCGGATGTTATGTCTTGCTCGACGCCAACCCACTGTGGAAGCAATTGACTAATCAAATCCATTCCTCTTGCTAGATTGGTTAAACCAGCAGCAGAGGATATGCCTCTGTCTTTTGTTTTTGTGCCAATCACACCTAATTTGTTAGCTAGGACCTCATTGTGTATAGCATTGATGATTGCGCCACCAGTTCCAATTCTTCCTAATGCGGTCCCTAAGATATCTTGCTTAGAGCGAGTGTGTGGGTGGGAGAACAACAACCATCGCTTCTCCCATTGTTCCCACTGCATCCATGCCAGTTTCAAATAAGGCTGGCATGCCAGAATAACTCTGGAGATATTGACAACTGTAAAATTCAAGATCATTTTGGTGATTATCGGTTGGACGTCCGAGTAAGCAACCATTTCTGTTTCCTTGCGGATTACAGAACTACCTACGTACATAGCCGGGCGGCGTTCAGGAGGAGGGTGGCTGTGGGTATCTGATTTGGGACACCACATCTTTTGACAGGAGAATTTATATCCTGTCGGTACTTGGGCGATGTTTTGGCAGTGGAACAAATATGTTTTCCATATCCATGTAGGGCGGCAATTATCGAAATTAAAGCTGAGTATAACCAGTGCTACTTGGCGATGGTCACTCCAGACCATCCTGGTGGTCATGGGAGCGACGGATGTTGCCAGGCTGGGGTTTATTGTAACTTCCCCATCCGCGAGGGCCATTTTTAACTCGGCACCCAGCCTGGTGCGGGAGCGAATCTGGAAGCTGGTGAATAACTCAAACGGGTACCTTTTCTGGAATCCAGGGAACAGTGGCGTTCCACCTACTATCATTTCTACCTCAGGATATGGGTTCCAGTGGCACACAGCTCGTGTGTTAAACTGCCAATCCGTGTACACGTGGATATACTCTGGTGAGGCTCCAAAGGCTCTTTCAGTCAAGAATAACAAGACTACCATCCACGTGAATGGCCCCATTCCGTCTCCCTGTAGAGAACACAGATACGGGAGTCCATCACTACTACATCTAAGCTTATACTAAACATAAATTTAAACAGGAACTATTTACATCAGTAGGGAATCAGAGAGGGCGCCAACTCCTCTCTGTCCCAGGCAAGCAAGTATAATTTACCCATTATTGAAAGCTTCGTAGATGGAGGCAAATGCCTCGGACAAATTAACGGCGTGTACTTCTTTGTCATTTAAGGAAGCCTGAGGAATTACGGGGCTCAACTGTCTGTACTGGTGGGTTTCTAGAATCACTGGCGAGAGTGGCAGTGCCCACTCCTGGCTTAGGACCCTTGTTTCCAAATCAAAGAGGAGGCTGGTCCTGGACCCGCGTGCCTCCTGGGAACCTCTCTCTCTCGGTATGAAGATGACCGATAAGGAGCCGTAGCTAGTCTGGGCCCACTTCGCAATCACCAGGGTCACAGTTAACGTGCCGCCGAGTCCCTGAAGGAGGTGTGGCACCAGAACGTCTGTAAGGGGGGGGGATGGCAGTAGCCTAATTCACCTCCGTGGGGGAGTTAGGTCTCACACGAGCCGACACCTCCCGGGATGAAATGCCGCACAGGGGGTATGGGGTGTCGCTACAGGGAGTGCCAGGGCGAGTGCCCTTGCTAACCCATGCTGTGGCTGGGCAGGAACCTCTTGCTGTTTGAATCTCCCATCTCCCTCGAGATTCCCCCGAAAGATGGCATGGAGAGGAAAGACTCTCCTAGCCATGGCCTCAAGGAAGTCCCGGAGGAGACCACTGGGTTCTAGCCGAGGGCTCAGGGCAGGGGCGATGGAGAGCTTTGGGAGCGTGGGGCTGGCTTTCTCCTGAACCTTTGCCTGGGGCGATCCCTCTTGATGCTCTGAAGGCACAATGATCTCCGAGATGGCAGGACTCGCACTCGGGGCTGAGTCAGGAAAAGGTACAGTTGGCTCTGTTCTAGTGTGCCCTGGGCGCCTATGTTTTTCGGAAGGCTTAGGTTGGGTTCCCCTCCGCCATATCCGGGCAAATGGATAGCGTCGGGGGTGGGCTCATCCTGTCTTGGCAGGTTTGGGAGCAGCACTTCTAGCACTGCTCCGAAGTCTGCAGGAGGGGTGGCAGGGTTCTTTTCCCTATAGGTCCCAGTGCTTGCCGCCACCATAGATCTACCCCCTCGGTTGGGCTTCAGCTGAGCCGCAACTCGCTGGGGGAGATCCTGGGACCAAGGGCACCCCTATCCTGAGAGTCCTAAGTCAGGGTAAAGAGCAGCTGGAGGGAGACCATTGGTCACCGTACTCACAGGCTGACCAATCCTTAATTGGACCTGCTTGTCCAGGGCTTCAAAGAGCTCGCTTGTGGGTCTCCCATCCAAATGGCTCATGTCCAGTCCACACTTCCTTAGCATGCCCCAGACTCTAACTCTATCCAAGGAGCACGCCTGGGCTGTGGGGTCGTCTCCGAGGGAGAGCCAGACTCGGAAGGCTGTTTGGGGGCAATGGGCTGCTGTGGAGGGTTCCCTGCCTTGCCGGGCTGGCTGCAGGTGTCTCTCCCTTGCTTCTGCCTGTCCTGTCTGGGAGCGGGGAGCGAGTTCCAATTCCCTCGCGGAACGGAATTCACCGCCGTCTTTCTGTGTTGGGAATGGGGCCCATAATTCGAGTACGTAACCTTGGATGTGGGTTCCCAATTCCCAGCATCTCTCTTCTGGGCCTTGATGGGGGGTCGGAGGGAGCCAGCCTCCCGTAACATGTCCGCGACCCAACGGAGGTTGTTCCCAAAGTCCTCCCAAGATGTCGTGGCTGGATCCACCAAACCCAGGGCCATCTTTGTCTTGTAGTTCAAGCCTCCGTACAACAGAGTCTTGAATTCCACGTGGTCAAAGCTGTACCCGGGGGCAGTCAGAGGGACCTTCTCGACCAGAATGGCGAGTAGCTGCTTCTGCGCCACGTAAGCCTCAGGGTTCTCACGAGGACCCTGCTGCTCCATGATGTAGAGCACACTCGCACTCTGTCCGGGCCAAAGGATCCTCACTACCTCTCGCATCCAGTCATGGGCCTCGAGCCTAACCAGGCCTCGAGCTGCCACAGCCGATTCGAGAGTAGGAAGCTCCGAGGGGGACATGCAAAGTCGGGCCAACTGGGTCAGGTCCTGACCATTGGGTCTCAGGTGAGAGTGCGTCACCGCGTTCAGCCACATGATGCTGGTGGACCGATTCAGTTGGTCCATGATTGCCTTGGCCTCAGTGGCATGCCAGGGGACCCTAGTCTCAGTGACCTGCATCTCCTGGGTTTCTGCCTTGCCTGAACTTCCTTCACCAAGGGGGATGGTCCGTTTCGTCATGGACAGAGTCTCAACCGGGTGGACTGGGACCTTAGGGGCATCTCAGTCGGGATTGTGGGGAGAGGAGGCCAGAGCATCCTCTGGCAAAGGCTTCCCGGACAAATCTTGGGCAAAGGTTGGGAGCAGCTCCGGGCACACAGCTGTAATCAGTACCTTACGTGTTTGGAGCTGGCTCTCCAGTGCAGCAATTTGCTTAAGGGAGGCTGCATGGCTCACAGCCTCTTGCTGTTCCTTTACCTGCCCAGCCATGAATCTAGCTGCAGACCAGGCGTGATCAAGCTCAGCCTCTAAGGCCTGGGCTTTCTCCTCCCATGTCTGAGCCACCAAGGTGACATCGCTAAGTTTCTGGGCGGAGGCCTGCACGACAGATGCAAACATGACCTTATCTGCCCGCAAGGTCTCAATCTCAGCCTGAAGCTGGGTGTTCTCTTTCTCTATTTCTTCTAGTTTCCCCCGGGTCTCAACTAGGGCACTGCTAGCATCTCTGGCCGCAAACCAAAGTCCCCAAGCTGCCAACGCATCCTTCAGTGGCCCGAATGGGTTCTTTGATTTGCGCGCCAGGATGTACGCTTCTCTGAGAGAGGTAAAGGGATCAGCCGTCTGGAAGACAGAGTCCTTCCAGGGGCACTTTCCTTTACCCAAAACCTATCTCTCCAGTCTCCCTCGGCCCTCTTCCTCACACATGAGGTCCTTCACAGTAATGGGGCTCTCCTTAGCCATTTTCCTACACTAAACAACAACAACAACTCACTACAGTGACACGGGACCAGGAACTGGAAAGACGGGGAGGCCACCTAGACCCTTGGGGGATTCGGGAGATGAACTCAGCGGAACAATTCTAGGAAAGAGGGAGGGGAATCAATCTCCAGCCTGCCCAAACAAAGTCACTCTGGTACACCCAAGCCTGGTTTTACACCTCGACAGCACTGAGGAAGAGAGAACGAGGAAACGGTTGGCAGACGGGGAGGTCAGCTAGACCCAGGGAACCCTCAGGAGTACTCTGCCTGCCTGAAGGGGGGTGACGAACACTAAGGAACTTACTACGCTGCCCGGCCGAACAGCGGGGAGAAAGGGCAAGGAACCAAAACCAAACTGTCCCTAACTGGTTTTCTGGGTGAGGGGCGTCTCCTACACCTCGGGTTAAATCACCAAACCCAAAGCTAGGTCAAGGTTCACCTACCCACACCTACTATGCTATTACACTTGGGCCGCACCCGAAAACTACACAGCCGGGATGCACCCGTGCTGCCAAAGCTATATAGTCACAACTGACAGGACACACCCGTATCTCAACTTCTACTAGGGAAAGAGAAAAGGAGGGGGGCTCCTTTTCCTAAGTGCTTTCAGTGTGCCTTGCTGCTAAGGTGTTGGATGGGTGTGGACTGTTCCTAGCATGCTAGCGTCCTAACACTTCAGATCCCAGCCCACGATAGACCCAAGTTAGGGATGTGATTCCCAGGTCAGCTTGTGCACATCCCTTGCTATCGGCAGTGCCAGGGCAGCTGACATACACAAACCAAGCAAGAAAGGAGGATAGATTCCAACCCGATAGAGTAGCTCCTGGAGCTCATACACACAGAGTTCTCAAACACACATGTGTTCCTGCCTGATGGAATCTCTTGCGACTTGACCGGCTGTTCCCTAGGTCAGTACCAGCCTGATTTGAGGAGATTTGCGACTTCTTCTCAAATTAGGGGTACTGGGGTTCCCTGCATTGCTCCACCACTCTGTTACCCTGTGAACTGGGGGGCCCGGGAGGGGCGCCCAAATAACCAAAATGCAACAACACAAAGATGGGGAAATTAACTGGTGCACTTCACTTAAGTTAATGAGAGGCAGGGTAACTTTGCGGGGATCTTGTAACCCTATGTATGCAGGGTCAGGCTGAGTCAAGAAGCACACTAAAATATGAAATTAACTGTGATTTTATTAAATACAGGCAAACAGTGTATGCAACACACTCACACAAGTAACTATAGAAAATAGAGGTGTTAGCGGTATAGCGGGATTTTGAGACGGGTTGTTGAGGTGGGAGATACTACACCTGTCCGAAGCCCAGAGTAGATCACTGAAGAGGTCCGTAGATGCACAGTCTCGGACGGAGACCGAGGGGAAAGCTCAGCGGACGCAGCAGCAGCAAAGCGGGTTGGAAGTTCAGAGCGATCCGATGAAGCTCTCGGAACTAGGAGTTTTTATAGGGAAAATATGACCGTGGGCTAGTCTGTACTTCGGAGAGAACAATGAGGTTTGGGTGTGAGACAATGTCTCCGAAAGGTCAGAATTTAACAAGATTGAGTTAAGTCCGAATTGACAATAGAGTGGCCAGTATGCAGATGCAGCTTGCTTGAGTGGGTAAGCTTCCAGCTTGCCAGGATACCTGCTCGAGGCAGGGGGCTCTTTGTGTTAGCGTGCATCCTTAATGAAGTGTTTGTCTAGGGAGGCCTCCTAAAGCAAGATCTGGCTGAGTCTGGCTTGCCTAGGTGGAGGAAGGAATGTACGGCAATTAATAGCCATGCCTACCTCCGTGCTTGTTCGGAGACCTAACAAACACTTGGCTGAGGGTGGCAAAATGAGGCCAAATTGTGATATCAAAATGATATCGAGTATCTACCGAAGCCAGGCCAGTTCACGGTGATAACATGGTCAAACTGAGAGGATTGGTATTTTGGCTTTTTGACTCTGGATTTTTGATTTCTGAAGACTACTTTGAGAGGCAACAGTTACTGAGCAGTGTTGTTGTTGTTTTAGCTCCTGCTGTTTGAGACTTATTTCTTATCTTTTCTCTCAGTCTGGATGGTTGAGACTGGCAAGCCCTTGCTGGAAGGTCATTTTTAAGCAAAACATCCTCACTCCCATGGACTTTAAGCGGCTATTGAGAATACAGAAGAATCTTCAAACAGTGAAGTTCCAGACGGGAGGGGGGAATGTGAGGTAGATTAAGGCACAGGGCTCTGAATTAGACAAAGCGGTTGAGTACTTTGATAATGTTAGAATGAACTTAAACAATTACGCTTACATATTTGACTGATATATTGGCATTAATATAAGCATTCTTGATATTGTTAAAGGGACGGTGGGGATTGAATAGGACAGAAGTATAGAAATGGGAAACAAGACATCTTTAACAGAATGGAATCCAGGTCAAGAAGATGAGTGTTGCAGTAATGACCGCTCAGATTGCCAGATATACATTAACAGTACTTTATTTTGAGAGTTTATGTGGTAAGAACTTAAAAAGTAAAAGAGAAGATATCAGAAGATCTAAAAGGGGCAGGAAAAGAAATCAGAATAGATTGAAATCAGATGATTAGTGGAAAGCAGAATGGCCAATTGAAATGGGTGATAGCTGGGAACTGGCAACTGAAAATGACTGTATTTTGATTGTGGAAATGACAGTGGGATAACAGCAACACAACATGATGGGAGAGGGAAATGCATGTTCAAACAATTGAGACAAACAATGTATTGTGATACATAAATGTAATAAGTGGAATGAATTTCGAGAAATGAAGACTAGGTTGGAGTGGAAGATCAGAAATATTTCATGTAAAATTACAGGTCAAAAATGTTTCTTTTTTAATTCGTGAAACTTAATAAAATTATTTTAAAAAATCCATCTCTTCTTCCTATGCTTCATCCACCTGTTTGATGTCATTGCTCGACTTCTTTGTTGGCTTTGGTACATGGGATCATCTCAGTCAAAATCTGGTAGTTCCTGGTGCAGGTCCCCACCACACCACTGATACCGTTACCAATCTGAGCATCAGTGAGATGGGTGTGATTTAGGGGGGTTGCAACCTTAGAGGTTATTAGCAATACATATCTCATCATAGACAGTTGCCACACTATTGAGCTGATTGCTTCCCATCTTTGGAGTTCAACTACAAGAAGTGGGAGCAGGATTGGTACCGTTCCCATGAATCACATCCATTCGCCATCAACAGGACCCATTTCACCACCAATGCAGCCTGCATGACCTATTTTACCACCAACGTAGCCCACATTACCACCAGCACAGTCAGGATTGATGCTCATACCCTGCCCATTGTCTTCAAGACCTAGCAGATCATGATCTCCACACCAGGAACAATGGGCTACAAAGCCTCCTTCAACATGAAGTGAACCTCAACCACTGCCTTCTGAACCTATGGATTACCAATCAACTCCAACAGGTTTAATCTTTGGTGTCAAGGACTCCTCCTCATGCCTCTCCTTCTCCATCCCATGTAGGTGGGTGTCTTCTCCAGAAGTCATCAAAATCAAAGGATTCTGATTTGGACTCTTCATCTACTTCCTTGGGTATGTCACCAGTGCTTTGTCCTCTTACCATCTTGGGAGAGCATAAATCTGTTTCACCAATATATAACCTTCATACTTTCATAGAGCAACAGCTGCATGTGGCATGGGCTCTAGAGTTAGAGAACAACCAGAGACTGAATTGTCTGGCCCGATTTACTGATGGATTCAGATTAAAATGCTGGCACCAGAATCAATTTCATTGCTGCCCTTTCTTCTGAAGGAGCTGTACAGATCTTGCGCTACATCCTCCACTACCCAGCCTGATTCTATAAAGAGTGACAGCTTATTAACATGTTTTGGAGGCCGATTCAGATTGGCTTCTGCACCTTCTAAAGCCAAACTCCATAATTGTAGAAGCTACCCAGTCCAAATTGGTACAGAAGAAACTTGCTGCTTCTTTGGAAAAAGAAGGCAAAATGTTGGGCTTTCTGACCAAAAAAATTCTACTCAAC
Source organism: Iguana delicatissima (assembly GCA_948472985.1). Classification (NCBI taxonomy): domain Eukaryota; kingdom Metazoa; phylum Chordata; class Lepidosauria; order Squamata; family Iguanidae; genus Iguana; species Iguana delicatissima. Next base: position 69,490 of record CAOKZL010003642.1, on the reverse strand, counting down.
TGCTGTCCTCTCTTTCAGAATTGCAAATTGTGAGGCCTGCATAGCCACGTATCAACACCTCTGGGAAAAGATGAACTCACTTTTGGCCAAATGGTCAGAAGACAACAGGTTGGTGGCAAGAGAACTGCAAGTGAGGCCTACAGCTTAATAGACTAACAACTTAACTCTCCATAACACATGGCAGACTGTAGTGGGAAAATACTGGTAGGAGCTATCGCACTACAAAAGCATGTGTGGCTGTATTCATCTGGTTTGTCCCATCATGCGAGAACAACAGTAGATGACCTTCCCTTTGATGAGGGTGGCCTCTTTAGTGTGGAGGTGGATAGCAAGCTAGAGCATATGCATAAATGTGCACCACTGCCCATAAGTTTAATTTCCAACTACAGGTCCAGCTGTTGTCCTGATCCCATTACAGGTGGTCAAGACAATCTTTCAGCCCTAAACAGTCCTTCAGCCCAACAACATCCAGACACTCTCATTTCTCAGCTCTTCCAATGGCATCTTCTTGGAAGTCCTCAAGTCGCATAGAGGCAGGGCGGTGGGGGAGTCACTTCGCCTCAGGTGGCAATGTTTTTAGGGGCGTCCCGGCCCGTAGCCATGCCCTTGCGCACCCTGGCTATACCTCCACACACAGTGGCCATGCCCCTTCATGCTGTAGCCCCCTCTCGCCCCTCACACACTCCAAGCTCCACCACTGAAGTTCTCTGTGTCTGCCAAGTACTGCCTTCAGTTGCACAGGAAGACGTCTCACAAGCAGGGCAAGTGGTGTCATCTTTGGCTCCTCTAGTGGCCCTCTTCTCACTATCACTCCTCTCTTCTGCAACAGGCTTCAAGATTACCACCACACCTGAGCTGCCATAACATCAGACACTTGGGTCCTGGATAGTGTGCAGAGTATGTCATAGAGTTCTGGGACTACCCCCCTCAAGAGTAATCTGCATCACACCCACCCTCTGAAACACTTGTCAAGAAGGTCAACATGCTTTATCTCAAAGACGCTGTCAAACCTGTTCCCATTTCATAGATCCCACAGGGGTTCTTATTCTGCTACTTCATCATGTTCAAGAAATATGGAGGTCTTCATCCCATCCTGGGTCTTTGGGATGTCAGTTTTTATGCACAACCCAGATGGTTCAGGAAAGTCATGTTCAGAACCATCCTGCCCCTGTTGCTGAAAGGAGATGGGTTTGCAATGCAGGAGTTGAAGGACACAGATTTTCATATCACAATCTGGCCAACACACAGGTGTTTCCTCTATTTTGCTGTGGGAAGAAGGGCCTATCATTTTTGTGTCCTTCCATTTGGACTTTCCACCACCCCTCATGTCTTTATGAAGTTCATGATGGTGGTTGCAGCCTAGCTCAGGCAAATGTGGTCCCTTACAGCAACAACTGGCTCCTTGTTGCCTATTCCAGAGCCCACCTCCTCAACATCAGTCTCATGCTCTGCCTCTTTGATGCTCTGGGCCCAATCATGAACCATGAGAAAGTCTCATATTGAACAATCCCAGACGGTCAAATTCATCAGCACCATTCTGGATTCTTGTGCTTTAGTTGCTTATCTGCCTGAGAGGTACTGGCCACTTCTAAAGGCTGCTCTAAGAAGCTGGCACAGTTGCAGGTTATGCACCAAAGGCATTCAGGTGCTGCTCGGGTTCATAGCTTCCACAACATCTGTGACAGTGTACACAAGACTCAGAATTCACTGTAGTTCCACTCATCAACTTCCCTGTATGTCACTTACTGGGGTGGTGGCTCAATCCCAGGCATGTTCAACCTGACATGTCTTTCAGCAGTGACCACTGATGCATTCAGGAAAGGATAGGGAGCTTACATGGAAGATTTCATTACTGAATTGAGACTGGATGGCTGAGAATAACAGCCTCCACATTAACCCTCTTGAGAAGTTGGCTGTTGAGAAAGCCTTTTGGGCCTTCAAATTTCTCCTGCATGGAAAAGTTGTTTGTGTAGTTTCTGACAAGACCATGATACTGTATCACCTGTACAAACAGGGAGGAACAAAATCAGTCACCCAGCTCTATCTCACACTTTGTCTGTGGAACTCGTGCATTCACAGAGGCATCTCTATCTTGGCAGTCCATCTGCCAGAAGAAAAGAATGTCTTAGTGGATGGTGTCAGCAGGACACCAGCCTCTTGCCACAAAGGGAGACTTCATCCTGACACTCTTCAGATGGTCTTCAAGGGATGAGGCATTCTGGGGGTAGATCTCTTTGCCACAGCACAGAACAGGTAGTGTCAGACTTACTGTTCCAGGCTAACGCTGAGGGAAGGGCTCGTGCAGCAATGCCTTCTTGTTTCACTGGGGAAGCCCCATCAAGTATGCTTTACCATTGTTTCCCCCTTGTAACTAGGTGACAGCCAAAATTCAAAGAGACAAGGTGAACTGCATCCTGATCACTCCATGGTGGTCCAGATAGCTTTGGTTTGCTCTGTTTCTACACCTCACTTGGGTCTTTTACCTCAAGCTACCAGATAGACTGGAACTTCTGATACTACACAAGAGGGAGGCAAGCAAGAATCCAGACCTGGATCCCCACAGGTTGATGGCTTGGAGGGTATTTCTCTAGACTCTCTTTCTGAGCCTGTTCAACAGATTATTGGTACTTTGCACAGGTCTACCGCTCAGTATTCTTAGGTGTATAAATGGAAGAAATTCTTGAGATTTTGTGGCCTAGGGAGATCTTGCCAGATCAGGTACAAATCAGTTACATTGCTCCTTCCATCTTCCAATCGAAGAACAATTGTTACAGGTAAGCAACCTGTCTTCTCTTCTGCTGAATTAAATCTTATTCCACATATTACAAGTGTGTAAATAATCTGATTCTGAAGCATTTTATTTAAGAGAAGAGTATAAAGACTGGTCAAATAATGAATGGACCTTGTTTATCAGTTATATCAAAGTCACAACCTAGTGTAAAAAAAATGACTTGCAAAAATCTCTTGTTTTCCCATCTATTTCTTGATTATTTGGCAACATACTCTATCACTCTCTCAAACCATGTTATCATTTATTTATAGTACTTCCACCCCACCCTTCGGTGAAAAAGGCTCCCAGAGCAGCTTACAAATCATTGACTTGACATAGTGGCGTCACTAGCATTGGTGTCACCCTGTGAAGTAATTCATGGTCCCCTTCCCATACCAGACCATAGAGAATCCTTAGTAATGTTTTTGTGCTAGTGTTACTTATAGGTCATAATTTCCATATATTGCTGTATGTAATGGCAATAATAGCATCATGCTATTAACAAGCAAAATTAAAATTACACCTTTAAATTACAATATTATATACACAGCCTAAGTGTATTTTCATTTACATGGTTTCCTGTGATTATAGTGAAAATCTAGTAAGAAAACAACAGAATTTGAAGTAGAAATATTTAATAACTACATAAAAATTATGTTCACTTCTTTACTGTTACATGGGATACATGAGATTAGGTTACATAATCATTAATGGCCCAAATAACATAGAAGTTGTAGACACATGCATATGGAAATACACTCTCAAATGAAATAATACCAAAAATAAATGAATAAATAAGAACAAATTAACAAGCATTTCAGCATAGTTGTAGAGAATTACACATGTGGATGCATCTATGATCAGTGATTCACCTCAACATTGTAGAGCCTGTTCTCAGAGGATGTGTTTTTGTCTGAAAATGTACTTTTCTAATATTTGCACTACTTTCTTTAGAGGGGGTGGGCTGGGGCACAAAAGTGGTTTGGAGTATATAGCCAAGACTGGTACAGCATAAGTATGTTAACAATGCAAAACTGGCAAATTAAATGAAAAGCTACAGCACAGAATGCTACAATATTTAAAATGTGGTCCAAAAACTCTTTAGAGCAGCATTTTCTACAGCAGGGTTTCTATATATTTAACATATGAGATGTTTTACCACCAATGTACCCCATGCCAGGAAAGGCTACATTGATTGAATTATTCCCTGTCCTGAAGCATTAAAAGCACAACAGCCAGGCTAACTGAAAGGGTATTGAATCTGCCCAGAAAGGTTAGGCCCAGGAACATTTCAAGACCAAACAGATGACTGTTCTCAATCAATGAAAAATGTCTCCGAGCATGCAGAAAGTGCATCAGTAATCACAGGCTATTTTCCTCCACCTGAAATTGCAGATATATACCTCAGTTAATGAAGTAGAGTTCCTTAGGCTTTATTTCTTTAACAGGAAAATTGGTACCAGAAATAAAATGGAAAGAATAGAGATAGGTTTCTATACCACAAAAAAAAGAGCTGTTCAGCATGGTTTAGCAAACTTCCAATTCACGGGGTTTTCTGGGGCTGAGAGTGTGTGACATGCCCAAGGTCACCCCGTGGGTTTCTGCAGCCAACCAGGGAATCAAACCCTGTTCTCCAGAATGCTCAAACCACTACACTACCTTGCCTCAACGGATTTACTTACATGGCAGTACAGAACAGGGCTGGTGAAATCCTCGCACGCTTACTCAGAAGACAGTTCCATTCGGTCCAGTGGGGGCTTCCTCCTTAGTAAGTGAATTTAACCCTGCAACCTCCACCTGCCACCAAGAGTCCCTTCCTCTGGAGCAATACCCCCTTACAGAGGGGACTTTCTCCCATACAAATATGCCGATACTAGGTCTGTAGCCAGCACTGCTGTAGTCCTCTCTCTCTTTCCGGACCAGGGCCCTTTCCACACTAAACTGCTAAAGCGCTATTATTCCACTTTCAGCATCTTATGGAATCCAGCGGTTTGTAGTTTAGTGAGGCCAAAGAGCTCACTGGCTGAGACTTCTGAATGCCCCTCCCTGAACTGCAAACCCCAGGATTCCACAGGATGTTGAAAGTGGACCCGTATAACAATGTAGGGCGGAGGTGGTGTCGGTCTTAAAGCAGTGCACGGGTCAGAATATGTGAGGTTAGCTTGGATTAAGCTATTCTTCCCAAATACTTTCTCAGACAGAGTTAAGCTGAGAAACGGTGACTTGCTGAAGTACACCTGTTAAACCCGAGGGGTGATCCGGGATTTGCACCCAGGTCTGTCTTCAATACTGCATCCATCTCAAGAACTGTCAAAGTCCGAATATTCTTTGGTTTATTGAAATTGCCATCGTTGGCATTATTGTTTGCTTCCCCTTTCTAAGTTCTAAAAGACATATTGTATTTCTGAAAACGGATCGGCGTTATCTCCCTATCGTAGGTGTTTCAGGTGAGCGCAAAAGAAGCGCTACGCTGCCCGCCTCCCCAAGGTCTAAACGAAACGTTGTAAATTGCGCGAGCGGACCCTGTGGAGCCGACGCGCTCAGTCGAGCCGGCAGGTGGCGCTGCTCAACCACCAACGGGGAACTCTCCCTCGCGCTCCTGCTTCGGAGACGCCTTACGCTGTTTTGTTTTCCTTGCCGCAAGGTAAGGCGGTTGGGCTGTGCGGGGGAGGCGGCGCTTTCGCCAGTCCTCTTCGGCTGCCAGTCAGAAGAGCGCGTGCGGCGGTGGCGGTGGCTCAGTACTCAGGGCAGCCGTCTTCCGTTGCTGGTTCGAATTACTTCGAGGGAGAGACTGTTGCGAGGAGCGGCGGGCTCGTCTTCCGCCTTTGTCCCCAGAGCGAGCGGGTGAGCGAGCGACGGGAGTTGAGGACGCCGCCTGCTTCCTTCGCCGGCCCCTCGCCATGAGTCCCGAGGAGAAGCCGCCTCCGACCCGCTCCCGGATCAGCCGGGCGCCCCACCAGCAGCGACGGGGAGGACTTTTGTTGGAGATCCGGACGCCCATCCTGACGGAGCCCTTCCAGGAGCGTTACAGCCTCAGCCCCGGCCGCGAACTCGGCAGGTGAGAAGGGGGGTGGGCGCGCAGCGGGGGCGACCCCATGAGCACGCGCTCGGACTCCGTGCCTGTGGCGGCTTGTGACCACCTCGGGGAGCACCGCGGACAGTCGTGGGGTAAGAGAAACGTTACTCCCGAAATACAGGAAAAGGTCAAGAGCTCCTTTGCGAGGGCTCGAAGCAGGAAGGAAAGGGGTGAAGAAGAGAGCGGGAAGGGGCGGCGGAAGCGTGCGGAGGGCGAGAGAAGCCGCGCCCAGCTTTCCCCCTCTAAGGGGTCCTGAAGGGGACCCCGAATGTACTGCAAGCTCCGCTGCGAGGCCGGCCGGCGGGCCCACAGCCCCGGGTCGCCTGCCGCCCGTCCTCCGTCCCCTGGGCGAGCGGCACTAAGCGGTCCAAGGCCGTTTCCGCACTACACTCATATAGCGCGATTATTCCACTTTCAACATCCTATGGACTCCTGGGGTTTGCAGCTTAGGGAGGGGCCGGCCCCTCCCTAAACTGCAAACCACAGGATTCCATAGGATGTTGAAAGTGGAATAATCGCGCTATAAGAGTGTAGTGCGGAAATGGCCCAGGTATATTTGATGGCACGTTTTGGGAGCAGGAAGTATTTACTGTTCGCGCACAACCCTTTCTTTGCCGTCTCTCACTCTCCCTTCGCTCCCCCTCAGCCTGGTTATTTTACCGCTGGAGGACACAGTAAAATCCCTGATGGTAGAGCTGCCTCGTCTGTCTCTGTCTGCTTACCAGCGCACTGTTCCTGCTCCCGAAGCTTATTTTGCCCCTTATTTTGTTCACAAAGCCACCCTGATGTAGTGGTTTGGGTATTAAACTAGGACTCTGTGGGAGCATAGTCCCAATCCCCACTCAGTGGTGGAAGCCCACTGGGAGACCTTGTGCAAGTCATACTTTCTCAGCCTCAGAAGAAAGGCAACCAAAGTGTGGCCATTTCCATACTACAATGTTAAGAGTGCTTTAGTCCACTTTCAACATCCTGTGGAATTCTGAGGTTTGTAGTTTACTGACACCAAAGAACTCTCTGGCTGAGAAGTCTACATGTCCCTCGCTAAACTACAAACCCCAGAATTCCACAGGATGTTGAAAGTGGACTAAAGCACTCTTAAGATTGTAGTGTGTGTGTCCCAGTTGTAAAACCTGACTTTTTTATCTTCCAAGAAGAGAAACATCTCACCTTTACAGGGATGGCACTGCTGTACTAAGCTCATTTTTCCCCTTTTGACTGCAGTGGTTCCAGCCACTGAGTACCAGGCTTTCCCGTAATTGTATAACTCCATGTAGGGTGCTAGACGTGATGGTAAAAATACAGAAAGGGGAAGTATAACTTGGATGTTTCAGCCACTGTAGAGCTTGAATAGTTAAGAATTGTTTACTGCCACGATGGTGCTTTTAAAAGCAAACTGTAGGAACAGCATGAAATAAAACAGCAAGTACCCAAGAAACCAACTGTTGAACTCCATTGTGGATGAGCTGAGAGAGAAGAGTGCCACTCTTGGGAACTGAACTAAGAGAGTGCGGAATTCGTTAAATATTTTTTTCAGCCTGCAGAAAGTCTACATGTGAATATCACCTGCTGTTTACTAAGTTTCATTTCCTCTGCCTTGAACACTGTTTAAGTTTTCTTTGACAAACACAGGGGACAAAGAACAGTGTAATGCTGATAAGTATATAAAAGGAATTATATTTACGTATATGGTATTTTATTTTTCCTACTTTGAATCATTTGTAAAAGTATGATGTCATAAGATGTGGTGATGGCCAAGGGCTTTCTCCTTTGCTTGCTTCAGATAACTAAGTCTGAGGCAAACTTTTCTGATCTCAGATTTTGCTTTTGTTTGGGTTGTGATTTATTGCTTAGTCATTAATGTTTATGGACCAAAGACAGTCATAAATTGCAGGGCTGAAAGACGGAGACAAGCTTTGGTACATTTTGTCTTAGTCAGAAGGCACAATAAGCCCAGAGTGGTTTTCTGACCATTTATTTGTTGGGATCAAAGTTGTGACTTTGGACTGTTTAAGAATAAATTGCTGTGACTGATACATGCTTTTAAAAATGTAAAACGTAACAAATAACTTTGGTGTTGCTCTCATAGTTAATATATGTGGGTTGTCTTGAATACCTACAGAACAATTGCAGTACCATTCTTCTCATGCTTTAATTTTTTTATGTGTGGTATTTGCATATTCAGTACCATTCTATTATAAATTTCACTATCATTATTCTCATGTCTAGAGTCATGGTCAGTAAACACATTTCTAAAACTGAAAAAATCTTGTGAATGTGCAGTTACTTAAAATAGGAAAATTGAATACTAATGCTTCTTGTTTCCTGTAAGTAAATGGTTGGGGAATAATCCAGGTGAAGTTAGAACTTCTGTTGGTTTTGGTAGGAACTTTAAACATAAGTTTCTCTTATTGGAATGCATTTCAGAATGCTTAACAATGGGTGGGCAGTGGTTATTGTGTGATGACTGAAGTTTCAACAGGTTTTTCCCTCATTCTAGTATCTGTCAGAAGACTGTTCCACTAGTTTGTTGACAAGTTTTAAAAAATTCTTAGATTGTTACAGCAAATTTTCTATTGAAATACACATCTCAGTACACATATATGAGCCTGCATATATGAAAATGTAGTTAGAATATGGGTTCTGAGACCTCAAATGATTCGTGTTCGTGGTGAACAAATGAAGATGACTAGAAGTGCAGATGTCAGATAACTTAACCTGTTTTGTTATGACTGACTCAAGTATAGTATACCCTGTCTGAATAGTTATTTGCTGATTTAGTTACACAGAGTTTGCTGTGCAACTGTGTAAGTTATAGGAGGTCTTGCCAGGAATTTCAGAGCATGGCTGACAGGTGATAATAAGTAGGCTCTCCTGTTCTCTGTATTCTTATCCACAGTTCTGTGTTGAGACTTGCTTCCCACAAGAGGTACAGAAAGGAACTCATTTTGTTGTTGAGAAACAAGAGCCAATTCCTTGCTAAGAAAACTCTATGAAATTCATGGGATTCCCGTAAGTCAACAAACAACTTGAAGGCATATCTATGCAGGCTCACAGTCTTAAGACAGGAGATCAGAAGTATTTTCACACATGTATGTGAGGCTTACGTTGAATTCTTAAATTTGCTGGTGTGAATTCAAAAGCTATTTTAGCTGGATTATATGCTTGTGAAAAGCTGAAATGAGTTTCCCACTGTCACATTTCTTTTTATGGACTAACTGGTAAAATGTAGGCTAGGTGATTTTTGTCACAAAACGAGATGTGTTGTTACTCCTGGCTGCACATTTTCCCACCACCAGAGGGTGAGAAAGCAAAGCTGCTTGTAGTTGTTTAGACTAGCTACATAGAGTGGTTCCCATGTGAAAGCTGAATGTACCAAGGCCGTCTGAGTCTTGCAGCTGTGGGCTCATGTTATGGTTTGGAGAAGCTCCTTGTTATTGAACATGTATACTTAAAAACACGGTCTCTGAACAGGCTTGTGCTTCTTGTCCCTTTTTCTCTACTCTGTTAGAGATGGTTCGCTACGCTGTGACTTAATCGCCTTTGCTTGATTTACTGCCCGCAATAAAGACTGTTAGCCTGCTGCCTTGTTTTGGCTGTGAGTTTTTTCTATTGATGGCAAGAATGCCTCTGGCGGGTTATTTGATAATTTTACTGTTAGGTTGGTTTGTAGCTGGTTGATGGACCAAATCCAGAAAGTGCTCACCAGTGGTTCTAAGTCATCCTGAAAAGAAGCGACACATAGAATGTCACAGAGGACTGTACTAAAATGACTTGGAGTAAAAGAGATGCTCATCATATTCAGAAATGTTAGCAAGTAAGGAGGTTTGGTATCAATTTTTCAGATGATACCACACCACAGAAAACAAATTAGGCTTTGAGATGACTTACTGATTAGAGAAGTAAGCCAAAACAAACAAAATGAATTTCGTCAGGAATAAATATGAATTTCTGTATCTAGACCAAAAAAAAGTAGGATTGATAAACTGGGCTTGAAAAAGGAATACAGTAGGTCTTACACTTTTGCAGGTTTAGCACTTGCAGTTTTGATTATTCATGGGCTATTTTATTTTGTTTGTTTTTTTTTTAAAAAAATCTTATTTCACACCCTGAAATTATGTAAGGCCTCATCTGTATCATTGTATTGCAGTGCCGGGCTATGCTGTTATGCAGGTATTGCAAAGTTATGCAGAGATATTACCATCACAATAGTGTGATTGCTGTTTTGGTGTTGAGACTAGTGCAGGTCTTTTCCAGAAACAGAAATGGAGAGGAGCTGCGTTAGATGACTTACGAAACCCCTCACTCCCATATAAAATGAGGCATGGAGAAGTGACAAAGCAAAAGTAGCACCCTCTCAGTGGAGATACACAGGCCTAAGTCCATCTTCTACTTATGTTTTATTTTGGTCATTGTGAAACTTGATATTCACTTACTCTCCCTGCAGCAACCAAAGGCCCTCCCTCCGATCTACCATTGAGCTGCTGCTGCAGCACCCCAAGTCATTGGCGGATGATGGAGAGCAGAGGCAGGGACTGGAGAAGTGCCAGGTTGTATCCTCATAGTCAGGTGTGAAATAATTAGAACATTCTCTGAGGCTTCTGGAAGACTGCAGAAGTAATCATGATGTAATCATTTTCTGTCTGGCTCTGGCAACTCTTCCCTGATCCCCTGCGTCTGTCAACCAGTCCCAAAATGGACAAGGGGCTGCAGTAGGTCTATGGTAAGTCTGGGGCTGTTGTATGACCAGATATAGTGTACTTTGGTATACAGAACTACTACATTGTGCTGTGCTGTACAGGATTTGAGCCCAGAAGTCCTGGTGAAGACATCAAAGCTTTTTATCTTCATGATGTCATTCCTGTGTGTTCCTTATTGTTGCAAGGAGCCAACTGAGCTACAGCACACTTGCTTTGATTCTCCATGTCTCTTCTTATATGGGAGTGAGGGGTTTCGTAAGTCATCTAATGCAGCTCCTCTCCATTTCTGTTTCTGGAAAAGACCTGCACTAGTCTCAACACCAAAACAGCAATGATTCACTAGAATTCTGGATTCCCATTTCATATCGCTGTCTACCCAGTGCATTGATAAGGTGATGACTGCAGTAGATTTCCTGTTATGAAGTATATGTAGCTTCATATATTGTGGTCATGTCTGAAGATAAAGTATCTTTTGTAAAAAGAGTGTTTGCATTAATGAACATCCAAAATATAGTATGAGATGCGCACATTTGGCCAAAATTGCACAGAACAAAACAAAACAAAAAAATGTTTGGGTAATAATCTTATTGGAAATGTTTTGGAAGGGTACTTACAGTGACTATGAATGAGAGACTTCCAAGAGCCATGGTCATCTAGAGCCCTGCTCAGATCTAACTCAAACCTGTGGCTTCCTTTATTGAATCCATCTATCTGTAATACGGTGTTTTTCTTTTCCTACTGCCTTCTGTGTTACGGAACATTATTGTCATGATGCATCCGAAGTACAAAAGGCTAAGTGTAGCCATTTTAGCTTCTAGTGAGAGTTGAACCTGAATTTGCTCTAAGATCTATTTTTCTTTTTGACAGTCCATGGTATCCACTGAACTTTCCTCTAGCACCACATTTCAAATGATTTTTCTTCCTATCAGCTTTCTTCAGTATAAACTTTTCTCACCATGCAAGTTGTAGTTAACTGCTGTCAAGTCAACTTTTATTTATGGCAATCCTGTGAATGAGAGACCTGCAAGTCACCCTCTCGTCAGCTGCCTTGCTCAGGCCTTGCAGTTCAGGGACGTCTCTTCCTTGATTGATTCTATCCATCTGTATTGTGGGCTTCCCTTTTTCCTACTGCCTTGCGAAGCATTACTGTCTTTTCTAGTGAGCCATGTCCTCCCATGATATGGCTAAAGTATGACAGCCTCAGTTTAGTCGTCTTGGCTTCTGGGGAGATTTCAGGGTTGATTTGCTCTAGGGTCCATTGATTACTCTTTTTAGCAGTCCACCATATGTGTAGAACTCTTCTCTAGCACCACATTTCAGATGAGTTGATTTTCTTCCTTTCAGCTTTCTACACTGTCCAGCTTTTACAACCATACCTAGAAAACAGAGATGAAATGGCATGGACAATCCTAACTTTAGTATTCAATGACATGCCTACACACTTCAGGATCTTGTCTAGTTCCTTCATAGCTGCCCTTCCAGGTCCTAGTCTTCTTCTGATTTCTTGACTGCAGTCTCCATTCTGATTAATGATTAAGCCAAAGTATGGAAAAAATCATGAATTAATTATTTCAGTGTCTTCATCATCTGCTTTAAGGTATATAGATCATCTGTGGCCATTATTTTTGTTTTCTTAACATTCAGTTGTAAACCTGCCTTTGGACTTTTTGCCTTATAGTTCCAAGTCTCTGTTATTTTCTGCTAGTAATATGGTGTCATCTGTATATCTTATATTATTGATGTTCTTTCGTTCAGTTTTCATGCTTCTCATCTCTGAGTTTAATCCTGCTTTTCCATACAATATAGTCAGCATACAAATTAAATAGATAGGGTGATAAAATGCAGCCTTGCCTGACCCTCTTGTCAACTGGAAACTGTTCTGCTTCTCTATATTCTGTCCTAACAGCAAACTCAGTAACAGTAAACTGTGTGCAGGTTACACATCAGGACAGTCAAATGTGGTGGCATATCTATTCCTTTAGGAGCAATCCATAGTTTTTCATTATCTACACTATGAAAAGCTTTGCTAGAATATATAAAGCACAGGCTGATTTTCTTTTGACATTCTTTGATGTGCTCAATTTTCCAACATATTTTTGCAGTATGATTCCTAGTGCCTCTTTCCTGAACCCAGGTTGGACATCTGGCATTTCTGGTTCCATATATGGTGGAAGTCTTTGTTGAAGAATTTTAAGCATTACTTTGTTTGTATCGGAAATTAATGCCATGGTCCAGTGGTTACTGCAATCCCTGATGTCACCTTTCTTGAGGTTTTCCAATCTGCGGGCATTCTTTTGTTTTCCATATTTGTTGACAGATTTTAGTTAGAATTAGAATAGACGCTGTCTCTGTAGATAGATTTATTGGAATGCCATCTGTTCTTGGTGATTAATTTTTCCGAAGTGCTCACTTTCTAAATTGGTGGTTCTTCCTCATATGTTTTTTCTTTGAACAAATCTGTCAACTTTTCATCTTTTATATATAGTTTTTCCACATATTGTTTCCATCATATTTTATTTCTACATTATTTGGTCATGTAATGTGTTTTCCTGCTGGTCATAGAGCATCCCCACTCTTGGTTTAAAATTTCCTTTGATTTCTGAGGTCTTGTAAACAAGGTTTCTTGTTCTTTCTTTTTTGTTGTCACCTTCTGTTTGTCTCCATTGAGTATTATTGTAGTTCTCCTTATCCCTGGGCATAAGTCGTTGAACAATTGCATTCAGGATTCTGATTCTTTTTCTGTCACCTTTTCTTTTTGCTTCTCGTCAGTCCTTAACTGCTTGAAGAGTTTAATCAATCATCCATTGAGGCTTCTCTTTCTTTTTGGTCAAAGATAGTGAGGTTTTTTGCATTTCTCCCTGATAATATCCCTGGCTTCAGTCCACAGTTCTTCTGGCTCCTGGCAAATCTGTTTTTCACAGTATCTTTAAATTCTCTGGGAATTTTCCTCAGGTTGTATTTCAGCATGATAGTTGGTTTAATGTTCTTCTTCAGGTTTACCCTAACATTTGCTATTAGTAGTTCATGGTTTGCGCCACAATCTGCTCCTGGTGGTTGTTTTGCAGAGAAAACAGAGCTTCTGTAGTTTATTTGAGTTCTGTATTGGCCATCAGGTCAAGATGGAAGAGGAACAGGTGAAGGAATATATCATCAACTGGGCCAGGAGTTTTGGATATACAGTATCCATCTTTCTATCTATCTACAGTATCTTTGGATATACAGTATCTATGAATCAATGGGAAAGACTATGGACAAAAGAAATTAAAAACATACATACCTGTGACCTGTAAGAGAATTATTATAAAATGATGTCACAGTGGTATCTTACACCAGAAGGACTTTCTAAGATGCATAAAGAAATGAATAATACCTGCTAGAAGTGTTTGAATAATGTGGGATCTTTATATCATACTAGCATATTTACCCAAAGTTGCCTGGGATTTTATTTTCTCATAGCTAATACTTGTTAGAAATAACTTAGAAATTATTTTACCTTATCTTAGGAATTAGATGCAGTTGAAATACACAGATTTGAGATCCTGTGCCTGTAATTTCCCAAACTACCTTGTCCAGTAACTGTAACTTTTCACCATAGTACCCAGTCTGTATTCAGAGTGGTTAACATACAGAGGTTTGGTTTCAGAGGGAATACACTGGCCTTCTCCTTGCTGCTAGGCCTCGTCTCCATAGCAGCTGGCCAGGCCCAAGAGCTCTCTGGCTGAGAATTCTAAAGGCCCCTCCTTAACTGCCAACCCCAGGATTCTACAGAATCATTACAGGCAGCCCATCGTATGTGGTCTTCTCACTTTGAGCCAATCATATGAGGTCTTCACCTGCCTGACACAGACAAACTCACAAACTTTGAATTTTATATATAAGATGTGGTGGATTGTGAAAAGGCTAAATAGTTTTGGAAGATGATACAGAATATACTGCAAAAAAACATTTAGTGCCAGATTACTAAGTCCCCAGAATTGTTTTTTTTTTGGGGGGGGGAATTTGGCTAGAAGATACCACTTATGCTAAACAACAACAGAGAATGATCCAATATCTGTTGTTAGTAGCGAGACTGGTCTGTGCAAAATATTGGAAGAAAATAGAAATCCCACCAGTGAATGAATGGCTCGCTAGACTGATGACAGTTGTGGAAATGGATAGACTGACAGATAGATTAAAAGATCTTCCCAGAACAAGACTTTGTAAGAAATTGGCAATTATTGATTGAATATTTGAAAAAAAAAATGAGGATGAAATGATGATTTTGGGGTTCTGAACTTGCTGTTTCTATTTTGCTGTGAATAAAGGAATTTATTTGTTAGTATGCAAATAAGTTAAAGAAAATTATGGATGATTTTAGTTTTGTTGCCATCTTATAATATTTTTCAGCCAAGATATATCAGATATGTGGAACTTGGTATACAAGCTTTTTTTTGTTCTTTTTCTTTCCTTTTAGATATCAACGTTTGGAATGATTGAAATAGATATCTTAAAAGTATTATAATTTAGTCAGTGCAGTTAGTTTATATTCTAAAGATACTAAATAAATATTGGTATATACACATATATTAACTTATTATTTTTATTACCATTTATTATAGTCTTAAGATTATGCAACAACTGTTAAACGTAGTTATATTTTTTGATTCATTATACTAGTGCTTATTATAGAATATTACAGATAACTGATAGTCAGGGCGGGAACCACCTTTTAAATATGTATGTTTATTTGTCTTTTTTAGTTTAGGTAGTTTTGTTAACTAGTATTGGTAGCTTAGTTTATTGTTTTTACTTTCTGATTATTTGTTGTGTGTATTGTGTTTATTATATATGTTTAATAAAATATTATGTATACATTGCAGGTTTGATTATTTGTGGTTTATTTTATTTATTTATTTTATTTATATAAAAATGTTCTTACCCTATGGAAAAACATACGTTCTTTCTAGGACTCTCTAGGTCCTGCATCACAACTCTGTGGCCCACTTCCAACAGACATTGACCATAGAATCACACTAGAGGTCCTAGAGATTCCTAATGATGCATTCTCAGATTTTAAAAAAAGTGTTTGTGATTTTTGTTTTTATATGTGGTTTTCCACTTTCATGGGGTCTTGTACCCCTAACCCCTGCAAATGTGGAGTACATAGTCTTTAAATTCTATGGGGATGTTAAATCAATTAGATTTTATTTCTGATTGACTTAGTTGCTCTTCTGTTTCATTTCTTGATCCTAGGCCAAATTCTCTGGCAGTTTTTGGTTCTGCTCTCTTTCTTGCTTTCATCTTCAAGTTGTCTACAATCAGCAAGTCCTGTTTTGGTGTGTGATAGTTTCCTCCCGGATGCCACTATAGAATTTTCAGTTTCTTCCTCTTCTGTCTTTGTAGTTGGGGCATTAACTTGCCTTATTGATAGGTTTTCCATGAAGTCTTACTGATATTATTTGATCAGACTACACATAACATCTCCTGACTGCTTCTGCTACATCCTGGAGCACTATTAATGCCACTCCATTTCTTTTTAGATTTTGATTTCCATAGTAAAGTGCTGTGTAATTATCCGATTGAAAATGTCCCATTACCATCCATTTTAGTTCTCTTACACCAAATGTTGTTGTTGTTGTTGTGTGTGTCTTCAAGTAACTTCCGACTTATGGTGACTCTAAGGCAGACATTCTCAGCCTTTGATCCTCCAGCTATTCTGGACTTGAACTCCCAGAAGCCTCTAAGGGAAACCTTTCACAGGGTTTTCTTGGCAAGCTTTCTTCAGAGGGTAACTGTCTTGGCTTTCCTCTGAGATTGAGCATATGTGACCTGCCTAGGGTCACCCAGTGGTTTTCCATGGCAAAGCAGGAATTGAAACTCCAGTCCCCAGAGTAAATTGAACTCCTGGATCACTACATTGAACTGCTACGACACTTGCTATTTTACAGCAAGTATTGCAATGTTTATATGTCCCATTCCTTATTTTAGAATTTCTAGCTTTGTCTGATTCATTCTTCTCATATTCTGTGCTTCTATTATGTGTTTTGTGCAGTTTCAGGCATTCCTTATACTTCTGTGAAAGGTAGATATGTGTCTGTGTGCCTTCAAGGTTGCCTGTTGACTTATGGCAACCTCATGAATTTTCTTAGTCAAGGGATACTCAGTGGTGGTTTCCCATTGCCTTCTTCTGAAATCTAGCTTACAGCACTTGGTTTTCCTTGCCAGTCTCCCATACGAATGCTAACTAGGGCTGACCCTGCTATGCACTCTGTATAAAAGGTCTTAGGTTCAATCTCAGGCACTCTGCAAGTCCTGTTTGAACCTACTGAAGTCAGTGTAGGCAGTACTAGGTGCTAGTCAGTGTAGGCAGTACTGAACGTGATGAGCAGTGGTCTGCTGTGATATAAAGCAGGTGTCTATGTTTGTTATTTATGAATTTCAGCTAAATTGATAACCTTTCAAAAATAATCCAGATATCAAAATATGTTGTAAGATAGTGTAGTTTGTTAGCCAGAATAAATGTTAACACTCAACTATAGGAGGAATTTAGATTTTTCCCATAAATATTTGAAAATGCAAATTTTTTTTTTTTTTAGAATGAGAGGAAAAGAGTCTTCATTATACATTTTGAACCTTTTATTTATATGGAGGCTGAGTAGCATTGCCAAGTGATCTTTATTGTAAGAGATGTCCCTTACTTAAGAGATGTCCCTTACTTAAGGGCCAGAAAGCTTGTCCTTTATAGGGTGTCCCTGATGATAAAGGATATCCCCTATTTGAAGGCTGAAAAGCTTCTCCTTTAATATGAACAGGACAAGATGCCAAAAAAAAAATCGAATCTATTATGCAAAGAATGTTATAGTTTCTTTTATATTAAAAAATTGAGAGTTTATTGAGGAGATGGTAACGCATTCTATATAAATTGCTGAAATCTAGAAATTGTTAAGCTAGTGCAATTTCTTTGATTTCGAACCTTTAGTCTGTCAAAAAGATTAATTTCCTGTGATTACTATTAGTATGTATAACATTCACAATAGTGACACAGTGTTGTAGACTTAAGAAATTTAAGATTACTTATTTGATGTCACATTCTCATTTGCTTGCTTAGTGGAACCCTTAACAGCCAGAAAGTAGATAAATATATGATGTAAAAGCACTTTGCTTATCAAACTTGAGTTGTAAATCAGTACAGGCTTTGTTTCTTTTCTTCCAGCCAGAAGGCATGCCAACTTAAACTGTGCTTTTGAGGTTGGTAGTCTCAAGAAATGACCTTGAGTTCTGTCAAATACAAATTTGAATTCCAGTGAAACCATTCAGATTTTTGGCCAGCAGACATCAGGTTTGGTTAAAGAAGCCATTGAGCTTTACCATGCTTAAAAAAAAAAAAAAAAGTCAAGTGCTTACCATAGATAGATGTAGTTCATGCTCAATGAAGAAACATCTTCCTTTCCTTGGATGAAATAATTTGTATTCCTGTGGTGCTTCAACCTTGTGTTTCCTCTTGATTTGCTGCTTAGAATAAATTCTCGTGCTCTGTACTTACCCACATTGATTTGTCACTAATTACCATGGAGCTTGAACATGTAGAACTACAGCCTTAGCAATTATTTTAACTGAGGAGAATAATGAATACGAGATTTTAAAAGACTTAATATAACACCAGTCTTAAGTGCATTTGAATGGTATTAAATTTATCAAAAATACAGATTTGTTAAGTTTTAAGAACACTTGCTGGTTCTAGAATCTTGAGAATTAATTATTCAGTATTTATTTCACTCTTGTTTACCAAGGCAGAACTGGCATGAATCTGAGTAGTCTTAATCATATCAACAGTTCTAGAGTCGGGTACACTTTTAACTGTGTGTAATTTAATATTTCTAAGTAGATAAAAAAAAATACAGTACGTCAAATTGGTCCTGGTGGTCAAAACGCCATATGTGGTTTTCACAAGACTCAGTACATTGCATATTTGTGTGCCTTTTCTTTCTCTATGTAAGATAAAAGAAATAGCTGTTTTACTGTGCGTAGTTTTTGATTGCTTTGGGATTGGGAAACACGCTTTAGTGGCCAGGGTGGTGGGTGTCGGCTGCACTAATAAGAAAGATGGATAAAGAGAAAAATGATGTAGTCTAGATAGGTGTGGGCATTTTTGTTATATGCTCATAAATGTATACTCTTGCCATGTTGCAGAGACCAGCCAAATTTAGCATGAGGATAAGCTTCTGTTCTCATAATGTCCTAGAGCAAGGGTGGGCATGCACCCCAAGGATCAACAGCCAGATTTTGGCACTGCCAGATTCATAGTGGATTACAGTTTCGTTCCCTGGGGCAGCCAGAAGTCACTTACCCATGACTGGAAGTCAATTCCATTTACTTTTGGACTGGGGATATTTTTAGGATATTTCTTGTTGGGAAGAACTTTAGGACCCAGACTTTTAGGCCTGCTTTTTTTGTTTGTTTGTTTGTTTTTGTTGTACTGAAATATAAGAAAGTAAGATCCCTGGGTGTATCAGGGGCACAGACCAGACCACCTCAAGGATCAAATACAGCTTTTGAGCTGCAGAATTCCCACCCCTGCTTCAGAGCATGACAGGTGAGAAGCTTTCCCCAGTTATTTCATTGGCTGCTACTTCAATCTAATAGAAAAATGAATTCCAAAGTAGCTATAAGTCCACTTGGTGTTTCTATTTAGTTTTTCTTTTGCTTATTCTTACTTCTGAAAGGTATAGGAGGTGTGCCTTCTTTAGAAGGAGAAATGGTGTTGCTGGAAGCTTCCAAGAACAGCTGTTCTCATAATTTCACTTCCTACCTTTTTTCCCCAGTGTGGAGGGGACAGAGTGTCCATAAGAGTGCAAAAGCAGGCTTGGAGACCATGCTTTGCATGATTCCCATCTCTGTTGTACATGGAGGCTGTTGGTTTTATGTCCCGTATTCACTATTAATATTTGAAAATATTAATGTTGATTGATTCCATAATGTCTTCATACAAGGGTAAACCTATCCTGAAGAATTGACATAATAACGAGTATTTATTTGATGAACTTTTTTTTTTTTTTGAAACACTGTAACCTCCAGACTGTATGGGAGGATAGGGGCTGCAACTTTGGCACAGAGTTTGAACTATTTAAGAAGGCGTCCATTAGCTTAAAGGTGTTGATCATAGACTGTTCTACTTTGATTATTAGCATATGTTAGTCGCTTTCGAATAAAGGTCTGATCAATACCAATAAGAGTTATGAGGATTTGAAAGCCTATAACAGGTAACTCTGTTGCATGTCAGCATCCATGGATGTTATGAAGAGAAAATTGTCTTTTATCCTTTTGACAAAGACTTCCTCTTAGAAATAATGGTCTCTTAAATGATTACCACACTCATTGATTCTTTTTCCAACTCCTTTGTTTGCTTTTGAATTGGGAATTAGGAGTCACAAGGAGAGCTGTATGTACACTGAACTTTTTAAAAGGTACTTAAAATTCAACTCTATATAATTCAAATACACTGATTACCTTCTATCAATTATTTTGATTTCTGCAGTTTAGAAGGAGGAGCTGTGCAGGTAACTCATGCTGTGTCCCTAATAACAAGAAATTCTATGGAATTTTCCTTAGCTTCATGGATCTCCCATTCCCATGCTTTCCTCAAGAGACCTCAAAATCTATTTCACCAAAAAAAAGGGGGGCTAAAAAGTTCAAGTTCAACATCAGATAAAAATGATGAAAAATGATAGTAGTATTTAGCCATTCTGTAAGGCTGCTTAGCATTTTCCAGATTTTTGTGTTGTTGTGTATCCTTCTTCTCTCCTCTCTCCTGTGTATTAATGTATAACAACACACAATTTGAGAAGGATGTAGACAAGTCGGAGCCATGTTCACAGAAATGAAATGAGGATGATAAGAAGTGTGGAGAGAGAAACATATGATGAAAAGTTGAAGGATCTGAGTTTGTTCAACCGTGAAGAGAAGATTGAAGGGTGACATGATTGCACTTTTTAAATACCTCAAGGGCTGTCACAGAAAGGAGAGTGCAGGCCTGTTCTCTGCTGCCCTGAACAGTAGGACCAGGTCTAATCATTTGAAGTAACAGGAAAGTAGGTTTTGATTGAACATAGAAGGAACTTCTTGACAGTAAGAGCAGTTTGGTGATGGAATCAATTGCCTATAGATGGGGTGGGGTCTTTTCCTTTGGACATCTTCAGAAAGAGTCTGAACAGCTGATTGCTTGGAATGCATTAGCTGGAAGATCCTGCATAGAGCAGGGGTTCGGCTCGAAGGCCTATAAGGCCCCTTCCAAGTCTGTGATTCTACAGTGATACGGTCTTTAGCCAGAGGAGTTATCCACTGTACTCACTGTGATCTAAAAAACTAGGAGAATAGCTACTTGGGTAAACTAGCTAAGCTGCTAATTTCATTCATTCATTCATTCATTCATTCATTCATTTAATTTATATCCCACCTTTCTCCTTGGATGAGAGTCAAGGCAAAATCTGAAATCTTTACAGATTTTGTTCTCAATATACACATGCACATGTTAACAGAAAAGAAAAGTATATTAAGATCATGAGACAGTATACTAGCTGTAATAGGCCTGGCCTCAAGTTAGAAAGAAGTGGAAATTGGAGAATTAAGTTTTTGCCAAGTAAGGAGAAGACAGTGCCACTAAGAAAATGACAAAGCATGCGATTGAGAACCTGTATGACAAAGAGAGCTGGATTTCTTTAGGAATAGAAGAAGAGTAGGGCAGATGTTGTTTTCTGATTGTGGAGGGAAGGGCTTCCCATAGATAATTTCCTGATTGGATGCAAAAGTTAAGAAATTACTGCAGGCTCAGGCTACTCCCTCCAACCTGGGTTTGACATCTCTAGGTCCAAACTGAAAAAATTAAGCATTAGTGTAAAGCCAGATTAAGCACTTTTGCACACTAAATTGTCAATAAGCAGTATAATAATTAATATTGTGTTTATTGTTTCCTGGAAACTTGGTGCAGATCAGTAGGTCGCAGACTGGCAGCACTCCAGAGAATACCACTTTGAGTAGCAGTACTGTACAGAGCAGGAGCTTTCTATTATAGGACAGCTAGCATATTTATTTATTTAAATCATTTAGGCCCTTTGCCTCAGCCAAAGAGTCCTAGAGTGACTTGCAAATTGTTAATTTGACATTTCTCTGCCTTTAGGTTTACAGTTTAATAAGAAACAACACAAGAGGAAAAGGGGATGGCAGTGGGGGAGATGATTAAGTCCAGCAGTTGTTTTGACTGCAGCTCCAAATGTTCCTCAATACTGCCTATGCTGGCCTGGGATGGGAAGAATTGCATTCCAACAACATATTTACGTTTGAAAACAGAAAATATATCATTAAAGTTTTCCATGTGGTACCAGTAGCTGTCTTGGGCTAGATTTCTCACCAAAGCATTAGAGTGACCCATACAAAACAACATTTCTGGGTTGTTGGCTATGGATGTCATAAGACCTACATATTTCCATAATGACACATCTGGCTCTTGGCTTATATATATGGATCATTGTTCTTGATGATCTGGTATGTAAGCAAGTTTCTGTGTGGGAGCAGACAATGAAATGAGGTAGGAAGGTACTTCAGTGTTCATGGTATATGGTTTTGCAAGCCCTAGAACACAAAAAGCAAAAATTCTGAATTTAAAAACTATTTCATTAAGCTTTCCTAGAATTGGTATGTTGATCTGTAAATATTAGGTTTTGGCTCATAAATCATTAACATTTCCTTAAGGCAGTTAGGCAAGAATTTAACATCTATGGCTGATTTTAAACAAAGGTTTAGAATTAAACAATTACCCTAACTCATTGATGGAATTCCCTCCCCCTCCTGCGTTTTCTTCCCCCTCCTTCTGTCTTTTTCCTTATCACAAAAAATAAGCAGAGAAAGAAGGGTGGGATCAGGACATTTGATTGGTAGCACTAAGAGCTGACTGTATTGAAGTACCCCAAGGCACTGGCATATATTTTCCTTATGTTTTAATGTGTTGGGTAGTGCATATAGTTTGGATCTGCATCCAACCAACACTTTCCTCCTGTTCCTTTCTAATTTTAGGGGCAAATTTGCAGTAGTAAAGAAATGTTTGAAGAAAGAGACTGAAAAAGAATTTGCAGCAAAATTCATGAGGAAAAGAAGAAAGGGACAAGATTGCCGGATGGAGATCATTCATGAAATTGCAGTTCTGGAACTAGCACAACACAATAATTGGGTTATCACTTTGCATGAAGTGTATGAAACTCCCACAGAAATGATTTTGGTGTTGGAATAGTAAGTATAATCTTTGTTATAATATAGTGTGTTTGTAGATTGAGAGAAGCTCTAATGAATAATATATTTTACTAGCGTATTTACCCGCCGTTGTCCGGGATTTTATTTTCTGATAGGGTAACATTTGTTAGAAATACTTTAGGAATTACCTTACATTACTTTAGGAGTTAGATGCAATTGAAATACACAGATTTGATATCCTGTGTCTCTAATTCCCCAAACTGTGTTGTCAAGTACCTGTAACTTTTCCAGGATTTTATTTTCTTCTTAAGAACTCACCAACTGTCTTCTCCAGTATCTGTAATTTTTCCCCATATTCCCCAATCCAATCTATATTCATAGTTAGTTACATACACAATTTGGGTTCCTGAGGGAATACACTGTCTTCCTCCTTGCTGCTAGGCCTCATCTCCATAGCAACCAGCCTATTCCAGTACCTGTAACTTTCCCCATATTCCCCAATCCAATCTGTGTTGTCTGGCGACATTGATGTACTGGCTTTTGACTTATTTATTTTTATTTTGCTTTCTATTGAATTTGTGCAATGGCTTTACGTTTTTCTGGAAGTATTTTTTGCTTTGAATTTGAACTCTAAGATTCCTCACATATGGAACTCATACAATCTACTGTGTGAGGTGAAAAGACCTTGTAACTATGTTGTGTATGTCACTTTAATTTTTCTCACATATGCCTCCCAAATGTTTTCTGGCATCCTTATTGATGATAGGCCTCATCTCCATAGAAGCTAGCCTGAGGCCCAAGAGCTCCTGGCTGAGAATTCTAAAGGCCCCTCTCTAAACTGCCAACCTCAGAATTCCATAGAATCTGCACAGCCAGCCAATCATATATCTCCTTGCCTCACTCAGCCAATCGTCTGAGGTTTTCGCCTGCCTGACGCAGACAAACTCATAGACAAACATTGACTTTTATATAGTAGATTAGAAATGGTATGTTTTAAGGGAAGGAGTTCAGTTTATATGTTAGATGTTCTGACTCTGTCTTTCCTTCTTTGGACAAGTTACATTTCTTAAATTGTGGGTGTATTATATTTCCTTGGCTGCTTAATTTTTGCTACCAAATACCAATCTAAAATAAATAAGTCTCAACAAAGGAATTTCAGATGTGTAAGATATATGCTTCCTATACTTCTTTATGTACCAGGCATTCTGAGGCTGGTGCACCCATTGAATTATCAAATACAGTTTGTAACTGTTGAAGAAATATTATAAATGAATACTTGAAATGCACTGTGTGAATGATGACCCTTGGCACTTACAGTGTTTAAAATGTTCTACATATGTGATCTTGAGAATCTCCATAATAACTTCATAAGATGGACCAGTATTCATTCCTTTGCATTATGAATTTGAAGTAATGTTGAAAAAACAGAAACTATCATGAAAACTTTTGGCTCAGCGTTGATTTCAACAAGGGACTTTGAAGTTCATTAGCCAATATACTAAGAATCCTGATTATGAACTATGAAATCCCTAGTTCAATAAGCATATTTTAACTTGTTGTAATATTATTACAATTATCTTTCTACTGTTTTTATATTTTAAAATTGATTTTATCTGTACGCTGCCCTGAGGTCTTTGGATATAGGACAAACTATAAAAAAAATTAATAAATGAGTGCAAATACCTTCACTTGTAAGTTCCAAACCATATGGATACAGTGAAATCCTAACATATTTACCCAGTGGGAAACCTACTGACTTCTGTAGAAATTACTGATTAATAAGTGTATTTAAGCTGCAAGCTAACATCTTCAAACTCAGTGAAAATTCTGGAGTTGTGTGTGTAGGGCACAGGCCCTATTGAAGAGAAAAGGCTGGTAGCTTCCTGATAAGCTGACATTCCTGACCATTGTTTAAGAGCAGTTCTTGAAGTCACAAAGACACAAGATCTGTAGCAGATCAAAGTGATGACCAATACCATGAACTTGAGTCTTTATACATGTGTCATTTTTACACACATAATTCTGAACAGTGACTAGCAGATTCCTAATGTTCCTGGAATATTCCGACTCATTGAAATGTGACTGTTACAAATGTCAAATGTGTTCCCAATTTGATGTTAAAGTGGATGACTTAGCAAAATAAGCTGTGGAGCAAATGATGCTCAAGATGATGAACAGCAGAAATACATAGGACTTGGATCCAAATGTGGCCTGTTAGAAGTGGACCAGTGCCCCACACTGGGTGGGTAGTAAAGAGGATATACTGTGGTTAAGAGGTAAGAAACGATCACTGAAATCAGGTAGAGAATCTCTATTGATGAGAAGTAGCTCTGCTCGTTTTCCAGAAATCCACCCTTTAGCCCACCACACTCCTACTCCACTCAGCAGGACCCCTCACTCACTGTAGCATTATCAGACACACAGCCATGGAACAGAGAGTGCAATGAGAAATGTAAGTACCCAAATTGGAATCCAACCCTTAATGAAATAGTAGTATTTGTAGCATTTTAATGCATTTTTAAAATGTGCCATTGGAAGTAATGTTTTTAGTTACACTTGAATAATGTGAAAAGTTTTAGAAAACCATACTTAACTAGCCCCTGCTGAATTGAAATTCAATACTTTTTCCAAGTTATTTACCATGTTTAAGTTGACACACTCTTTGAATTGCAAGGTGTAAAATTCATAGATTGGTTGTATTCTCAACATGTGTCCCCCACTGTGTTTTTCCTCGTTTTGAATGCTTCTATGGAAGAATAGCAGTTGAAGCTGTTTGTATCATATTACTGTGTGCTGGCATTTTTTTAATTGAGTAAAAATCCCCTATAGTGTGGGAAAATAATGTGTTTTCTCTGACTGACAAAGGAACGCATAAATAGAAGATAGGTATGTTCTTTATACAACCTGCTCTCCAATGAAATTTGCCATAGTGACATGCTGCACGCACACACACACACCAGTCAACATCAACATAAGAGTACATGCCAGGTTTTGCCCCCATATCTAGCTGTTGTGCTCTCAAATTAGATGAAAATCACAACTAGACATGACTAGTCATATTTCTGCTTACAGTGGTAGGAGATACAGTGAGTTTGAAGATTTGGGCAGATGTTGGGGAATGATTCTTGCTAAACTGCTCCCGATGAAGACTTCAGGGAGCAGTAGGGAACAATTTTGGAGGATTTTTCTACTGAAAAAAAATGGTAGGGTATAGTGGTACCCTAGAGGGAGTCCTGGGTAAACTGTGGGGCTGCAGAAATTCCCTGTGGGGTCATATGTGGCCTGAAGTTCATACTTTGTCTCTGATCTAAATACAATCAGCCCTCCACATTTGTAGGTTTCACTTTTGTGGATTTGATTATTTATGGATTATTTGCTGTCACCTCTGCTGCCTCTCTGTGCCATTTTTATTAGGGACTGCAAGCCTCGTGAGACTCAGAAACTGAGAATGAGGCTTGTAAGTCCCTATTAAAAATGGTGTGGGGCAGCAGTGGAGGTGGTAGTAAGACCCACCAGCCACCCACTTCTGCCTTGTGAAGGAACCCTGATGCCTCAAAGGAATCCATGGTGGGTTGAATATGGTGATCGTACTTTTTTGTGTGTTAAATATTGCTTGGGAGGGCCTAGAGTTATTCCTGGTTTTTCCACTTTCACAGGGGTCCTGTCCCCCTAACCCTAGCAAATGCGGAGGGTTGACTGTATACATTTGTAGAATGCCATTCCTGGAAGACTGAAATGCACAGAATGGCTGTAGTAAAATGTGAGCTCAGTGAATGAGAAAACTGGAAAAAATCTGTGCCTAGAAATTTCTGATACTATAGAACACTGGTTCCTGACCTCACAGGGGTCTGTGTGAGGTTGCCATTTTTCATAGAAAATGGGGAAAAGCCAGGATTTAAGGGACCAAAAACTGTCTTGGCCGGTTGTGGCCGGTTCATGCAGCATGTCTCAGAATTGCTCCAAGGTGGTAGTGATGATGGCAGTGATAGCAGCTATGACATGCTGGCAGATGTCTCATCCTGCACTCAAGGCTTCAGGTGCTACTGCACAGGTATGTCAAAGAGCCCTGAATGTGGGAAGGCAAAAGGAGAGCCCAAAAGACAAGGGAAGACGCGCAGCCCAGGCTTTGTATAGTGAGTGTGGCAATGTTGGTTGAGCCCAGAGAGACAGGCTTTGCTTCTAAGCAGCCACAAGAATAGAAGAGTCTTTTTACTCTTGTGGCTACTTGGAAGCAAGCCACCAAGGATCTCAGTGCCCCTTTGGAGGAAAACGTGAAAGAAATGCCATTTCCTTTGAAGGAGCACCGAGAGAGTAATTTCAGAAGAAGCACATTTCTTTTGAGTTTTCTCCCAAAGCAGCAGCAAGACCCTTACTTTCCAGGTGCTGCTTTAGGGGAAAGGGCAAACTTATCTTTCGAACCTGCCTCCCATTCATAACCTTCCTTTAGAAAATTCCATTTTATTCTACTCTCCTGGCACTTGGAGAATGTCACTGTGCTACTCCACAAGCCTCCTTTCCTTTGTATTGTCTCTTGGAAAGATAAGTGATAAGGGTGAACAACTGATGAGCAACTTTGTTTAAAGTCTTGGAGGTCCCTAGCAATAAATTATATTTACAGGGGTTTCATGGTAAAGAAAAGGTTAACCACTGCTATAAATATAAATTATTTTTGTTCCTGTTCTGAATGGAATGTGGGCTTATCTGTTTTGAACATGAATGCTCAAATGAACTGCACATACAGAAATAAATGCAATGAGGAACATCCAGTGAGGAACATGGTGGCAGAATACTGCATGCCTCCTTTCTAGTGAAAGTATCTGCTTTACCAAGTTCCTTTTTTATGAAGAGAGTGAAATGCATCCTACTTATTCAGTGCTTGAGATCACGTCACACATTACAAGAAGTGTATTTGCTTTACGAAAAATTCAGTAGAAAATTAATAAAGAAGTATATTATAAAAAAATGAAAAAACTAATCCCTTACACACTGTCATTAATAAATTGCTGGAAAAAGGAAGACCACTGACCTGTGACTGTCACAGAAAAAGAAAACTGTGAAACCCGCTACAGGCATTCTTGCCTTCAGTACAAAAAACTCACATCTGAAACCAGCCAGCAATCTAACAGTCTTTAATGCAGGTAATAAATCAAGCTGGTTAAGTCACAGCAAAGCGAGCCATCTCTAACAGAACAGTAAACAGAAATCAGACACAAGCCATTCAGTGACTGTTGTTAAGTAGGCATGAACAAAGACACAAAACACACAGGAGGCATAATAAGTCAGAGACACAACTCACGATCACAGCTGCATGTTCCAGAAGACCAGATAACATATAGTCACTACACAGCGTTACAGAACAACATTCTCATGGGAAAAGCTTTAGCCTGCTAGCCTAAACAATTTCTACCAGCAGTTTACTTTCTCATACACTGGCACTGGGACATGTGAAACAAGGAGTCCACAACATGTTTCATATATTGTGACAGTGACAACTCTTGGATTATATTAATCTGTAAAGAAGACAAAGATTTGAAGGACCCCAAAAATTATAGACCCATTTCACTCTTGAATCTAGATTTCAAATTTTTTACCTCTATTGTAGCAGAGATTTTAGAAAGTTCTATCAGAATGGATCCACAAAGATCAGAGAGGATTTTTACCAAGAAGAAACATGAAACAAAACGTAAGAGTGGTATTAGAACTGTACTGAGTATTATGAAAAGAATACTGATAAAAAATTTGCAGTGATTTTTGTAAACACTAAGAAGTCTTTATGTAAATTGGCTATTTATATTTAAATTATTGGAGAAGGTGGACACTGGTGAAAAAAATATTGGCTGGATTAAAACTATCAAAAGCAAAGGGCCCAAATATTGGTCAATAGTGAGAAAAACAAAACCATGTGAAGTGGTAAAGGGAACTCAACAAGGCCATCCACTGTCGCAATTACTTTTTATTATGGTATTAGAAATCTTAAATAAGATTAGACAAGCAGATCAGATCAAAAGAATTAATACAAGAGGCAACAAATATAAATTGCAAGTGTTTGCAGACAATACAGTAATTTTTTTAGAAAAACCTCAAGATTCTGTAATGAAATTATTGAAAATTTTGGACGAATATGGGCAAGCCTCGGGGTTCAAAATGAATAAAGAAAAAGCATCAATTTAATGATGAATATACCAAAAAAGGAACAAAATTATTTAAAAGACATATGAGGTCTCTAAATTGGAAAAAAAAAAAATTACTTAGGAGTGAATATAATGCAAAAGAGAGCTTTTTGATAATAACTACCTAAAAGTCTTGGAAACAAATAAATTTAGACCTCAAAAAATGGAATAAAGTAAATTCGTCATTGATGGGAAGAATCATAACAATTAAAATGAATATCCTGCCAGAAGTATTTTTATTTCAAACAATACCGATAGTAATAAATATAAAACCATTTAAAGATTGGAAGAAAAAAATTTCAAAATTTATTTGAGCAAATAAGAAATCAAGAATTACATGGAAGATGATGCTAGAAGCGAAAGAAAGAGGTGGATTAGGCCTTCCTGATTTTAGATTATATTATGACACAGCATATTTGGATTAGATTAAAGAGTGGATAAATTTAGACAAAAATCTTATAATTGGAAAGTTTTAATTTAAGATTCAGCTGGCATGCATATTAAAGGTATGACAAAACAGAAGTAAACAAAGATCACTGATTGAAGTATGGAATATGTACAAGAAAAAGTTCTGGGTGCAAATTTCAGTGTGGACATTTCCTCAAGAAGTTTTCATCATGGCTGGAACAAGGCTGGATCTACCACATATAAGATATAAGGATTTAAGCTATTGGGAGAAAGACAGTCCAGGACTGAAATCAAGAGAAGACTTAAGAGATTAAGGAATAAAGATCCAGTGGTTTCCTTATCAACAGATGTGTGAAAGATTTAAATTAGATATTAAACTTCAAGGCAAAACAAAAGAAAATATGTCTCTTCCTGACGCTAATCCTTTTTAAATGTGAAGTCCCACTGTCATTTTTCCAAAGTCGTCGTCTCTATCAATAAAGCCCTCAATATTCTATCCCTATATTTATTCAAGTTCTGGTCCGATTAGTCTATCAAAGCCTTTATTTATCTTAATTATCATAAAAGACAAACAACAAAGTTCAAGTTCTTAGTTAAAGTAGTTAAAAGGACCTTGTGATGGTGAGAGGACATAATAAATTGATGAGTCAGTTATTATAAATATTATTAATCAACTGATTATGATGAAATGATGATTTAGTTTAAGGGATTTACTATTTGATTGAAAGTGATTGAAAGTGATTAATTGATTTGATTGAAGAACAAATTAATTGACTGAGAGGACTGATCAACTGTTTAATTGAGAATATTTGTAGCTGAAAAATATTTGCTAAGAACATCTAAGATAGTAGCAAGGTCTTCAATAATTATGAGAGTTTAGACAATTTAGTGGGTATATATATCTATTCTCTATTTCATAAAAGGTAATATTTGATGAAAAATTCATAATTGTATTTTATACATAGATATTTTATATTAAGTATACACATATTTTATACTTTTATATCACAATTATCATAAGTTGATACAGAGCTTTGGAAATCGGACTCAGATATGAATAAGGGGAACTTTGTGAAGATTTGGGATGTAAAAGTAAATTTTTTTTCCCTTCAGTATAAGGGGTGTGGCAACAGGCCAAAAGAAAACAACACAAACACAACTCCACCCGTCACTGTTGGAAAGAAGAGGTTCTACAGGCTCTAAAACTACGGAGTCAACCTTTCAGAAGAGTTTCAGAAAATGAGAACAGACATGATGGAAGAATTGAAAGCAACAAGAACAGAAATTAGAACTACAAGAACTGAAATAAAGCAAGATTTGAAGAAGTGAAAAGTCTAAATCAAAACCTACAAAAACTTGCTTCAGATATAAGAACAATAGATAAGAAGGTGGAAGATGTACAGGAAAAAAATCAGAAATTGGAAGAACAGATTGAGTACATGAAGAAAGAGCAACAGAAGGATAAAGAGACTATAACGAGACTGGAAATGCATCAAGGGAGTAACAGTCTGAAATTAAGAGACCTGCTGGAACAGAAAAATGAAGAATTACACCAAGGAGTAACTGACATCTTGGCCCCATATAGTGGACAAAAAAGAAGAAGATTTGAATATGAGGTTAACAAAGTTTTCAGGACTGAATAATCAATTGTGAAACGAACAGGACTCCTTCGAGACATAGTGGTTTATTTTACCAGAGAAAAGATCAGGGATCTAATTGTGGAGCAAAGCTATAAAGAAAAGTTAATTGTTGATGAGACTGAAATACAATTTTTTAAGGACGTACTGCATAGTGTTTTGAGACACACAAAAGAATACACATTTCTAACAAGGAATCTTCAGGGATTGAACATAAGATATAGGTGGGAATTATCAGAAGGCCTTTCTTTTTTCTTCGCGGGGAAGAAGGTAAAGATAGTCTTGGTCGAGCAAGCATCAGAATTCCAAGAAAAACTGAACCTAAAACAACACGAGCAGTTTCTAAAAAGAGAGCAGAAGAAACACCAGAAACTAAACAAAAAGGGGAGACATTGGCTGAAGAGTTTAGCCCAACATCTGAAGAAGAGTCACAGTTGGAAGAACCAGAAGATAAGAAGGGAAAGGAAAACAGAGGTAAAGAATAAGGAAAATGAGGATCGTATTGTGGAACGTCCATGGATAAATTCACAGGCTAAGAGAAGACAAATAATTCATCTTTTAGAAAGACTAAATCCTCAAATTACTGTTTTACAAGAAACTCGTATAAAGTTGAATCAAGAAAAATATTTGTACAATCCAAAATTATGGAGAATGCTTTACATTGTCAAATTCTAAGAAGAAAAGAGTAATAATATATGTAGACAACAGTATTGAAACTAAAGCAACTTTTAAAGACGATAAAGAGAGAATGTTGGGAGTTGAAATTCAGAAGAATGAGGGGGAATTAGTAGTTGGAATTTATGTTCCAAATGAAAACAAAGCAGAATTCTATAACAAATTGCGAGAAAAATTAACATATGAGTATGAGGAATGGATTCTTTTGGGAGACTGGAATGAAGTCCAAGATGTTAAATTAGATAAAACCATCTCAAAAGCTAAAGAAGGACAAGGCAAGAAAGGAAAATTACCCATAAGCTTTTTTTAAATGTGTGAAGAATGGACAGTAATAGATGCATGGAGATATAATCATCCTAATGTAAAGGATTTCACCTTCTTTTCTGAAGTTCATCAGACCTGATCTGGAGTTGATATGATTTTGGTTTCCAGATAATTGCTGGTAGAACTAAAACAGAAATACTGCCTAAAGTGATATCTGACCATCATCCAGTGATGATACAAATGCAAGATAAGAAAAAACAATTTAGTTGGTGGCTTAACGATAGTTTATTAAATGATGAAGAAATTGTAAAAAAAGGCAAAAGAGGCTCTAAATGCTTATTTTAAAGAAAATATTAATGAGGAAACAAAGATTAAAAACAGTATGGGATGCATCCAAGGTGGTAATGAGAGGCTTTTTTATTCAACAAAGACAGATTCAAAATAAAAAAAGGAGAGAAAGACACCAAATTTTACTAACTAAGCTTCAAGAAAAAGAAAAAGAATTCAAGAAAAACCCTTCTCAGTCCTTGATACAACAAGAGATTAAGAAAATACAGAAAGAAATGGCAATACTTACAACCAAAGAAGTAGAGAAGAAAATGAAGCATATAAAACTAACTCAATTTGAACAAGCGAACAAAATTTGGAAATGGTTGGCATATAGATTTAAGAGGAAAGAGAGAAATTTGGTTCTTCTTTGTGGTCTCTGTGAATCACACAAGGGGTATTTTGCGCCTGCATGATACAGCATTCAGAAGCATCTAGAAGCCTAAAATCAGGCGTTTTGGCAGTTGGCCCATCCCCCACATCCCCAGGGTATATAAGGCCCCTCCCCAAGTAACAGTCAGTTCCTTTTCTTCTGCCGCGGTAGTAGCGAGTAAGGAGCCTTTCTCAGCATGACTTATAGATTTAACAGTTTTCAGTCTTGGACTGGTTTTGGTTTTTGATTATCGCTTGGTGGTTTTTTGGTGGTTGGTCAGACACGGTGCACGTTTTTGGCCTACGAGAGTGTTTTTCTTTGATTTGGACTTTACCTTGTATGGCAACTTTCAAATGTTGCATGTCCTGTGAAGGGAAAATACCTGACAAAGACTGTCAAAGTGTCTCCTTTGTCTGGTGAGGGCCATAACGTGGTAAATTGTGAACATTGCCAGTTATTTACTTCTCAGATGAGAAGGAACAGAGTGGCCCGTTTGAAGGCACTTTTGTGGGAACAGGTTTTATCAGCCTCTGAGCCCACAACTTTGGAATAATCTGTTCAGCCTTCTAAAATGGCTCAGACATCGCCAACACCCTTCACAGATTGACATCACTTTGAGTCTCGGGATCAAGAGCAATCTGTCCAGCCCTCTCTGTCGACTAAGAAAAAAGGTGATCTCAAAAAACATGTCTCCACCTCACTGTTGAAGAAAACGGTTTGACATGAAAAAGACAAAGTGATGAAAAGAAAATTGAAGGACTCGACATGAGAAGAGCCTTCAAAAAAGTCTAAAAGGATTGAGTAGCCCAATGTACCTGCTCCAATCCAATCTCCATCTCCGATGGTTCCAGGCACCTCCATTGATAAAATGACGGAGGATGTTCATTATGCAATTGCTCATGATGCGTGCAAAGATACTGTGCCATCTAGTGAGATTGAGGAAGTTTGTGTTCCCTCTGAAGGGGAGATCATGGAGTCATCTCTGATACTTTTGGTGGGATCGGTATGACGTTGCCAAGAGTCAAGATCTCCTGCTGGTGGACACTCAAGATCAAGACGTGATCTTGTTGAACTATCCTCTCCACTGAGACGTCGGCGTAGAACTCTGCCATTGCCTCAGAGATCCCCTTCTAGACGTTCATGCACGAGATCGCCTCGTCGGTACTATTATGTGAGGGATTCACCTCCATACCGCTATCGACGATATCCTGAGGAGTTTTCTATTGACTCCAAGGATGTCTCACCTTGTACTGATGATGGTCATTGGGCGCGCAGGCATTCTCGATACCAAGAGGAAGACTCCTTGACTTGTCATCAGTATAGAGAGGAGACTAGTCAATGTACTCATGTTCTGAGGTTGTCCACTAAGTCTCCAACTCCGTCTTGCTGCAGAGTGTTGCCTGCAGTGTCTGGATCTAGACATGGGAAAGAAATGGAGAGAATCCAGCAATGTTCTTCTCATAGTTGGGTCTCTCCTGAATGACGGTCTGAGTCTCGGTATCGTTCCTCAGTACCATACAGCGAGATCTCCCTCTGTGTCAGAGTCTGAGGGATCTCGTATGTCGTATGTGCCTGAGCAGTTTAAGTCGAATTTTGTTTCAACAGCAGAACGTATAGCGCCTACTGATGATGTCTGTTCTTTATCTGATCTTCTTCTGCTAATGTCTAGATTGTTGAATCTTCAGGTGGAGATTGATAAAGGGGATCCCCAAAACCCTATTTTCCAGGAACTGCATAATAGAGTACCTGTACTGTCTATCATTGCCCCGTTGCCTTACTTGTTAAAGACTGTGAAGAAGTCATGGGATTCCCTGTCTTCTATTTCTTCCACATTGAAGAAAGTAGAAGCACTGTACCGTCTGATGGAGAGTGAGGAAAAGTAGCTGACTTAACATCCAAAGCCAAACTCAATAATTGTTGGTGCAGCAGTTCTTATGGACTAGGATGAAAAGGTTCATAGACATGCTGCCTGAGGATGAGAGAAAGACTGTGTGGTGAGGCCTATCGTTTGTCTTCCCAACAAGTCACGACTTCAAAACATGTTTCTGATTGCAGTGCAAAGGCAATTGCAGGAGTGATAGCTCTGAGGAGTCACGCTTGGTTGAGATTTTCGGGTCTGTCTCAACAACCAAAGAGTGTGATTGAAGACCTGCTTTTCAACTTTGTAGGCCTTTTCAGTGAAGGTACAGATACCAAACTTGAACACGCGCAAAAAATGCGCACCACTGGTAAAAAGTATAGGTTCCCGGTACCGTCATCGTCATACTCCAGGTATTGATATTGCCGTTACCAACTTTACGTGGCTAGAACAAGAAGTCTGACACCCACACAGCAACAACATCAAACGTCAGAGCAGCAACAACTTTCAAGGAAATTTCCTTTGTCCAAATTCAGACAACCTCAATATAAAAAGAAACAGCAAGACCAAGAAAAACGGCAAGTTTGACAATGAACTGAATGATACCTCACCTGCACACAGTCAGTTTGACAATGAACTGAATGATACCTCACCTGCACACAGTCAGTATCTTTCTGTCACTCCTGCACTCGAAGATCCAAATCTCTGTTCAAACTTCAAATGTTGGTACTGCCGTCGATACCATTTGTTCCACTGGTATCGATGACATGGAGATGTTAGATACTATCATCTGTACCGTCATTACTTCCAACATCGGTACCGACGGAGCTGTTGTAGATTGTGGATCGGAGAAAAAGCCCTTTGGAAACAGACTGTCAAATTTCATCCACGCACGGGCCTTGATAACAACAGATTCATGGGTTTTCGATGTGGTGAGATGGGGCTATCTGATAGAATTCCATCGACTACCACCGGTAGGTCGATTTGTATCACACCTTCGTCCCCAGAATTAGAAGAGGAGATTGCAACTCTTTTGGAGAAACGGGCAATCAAAAAGATCTCATATGCCCAACTAAGGAGGAGTTTCTCTTCCAAATACTTCCTGGTACCGAAAGAGATGGGGGTCTTCGACCCATTCTAGATTTGAGAGATGTCAATTTTACATTTCAGCAAAGCAGTTTTGAATGGTAACTTTGGCGTCAATAATGCCATTGCTGAAGAAGGGAGACTGGTTTGTAACACTGGATTTAAAAGATGTCTACTTCTACATATCGATAAGGAAAGAACACAGACGGTACCTAGCCTTTGTGTTGAGGAAACAAGCTTATTGATTCAGAGTTTTCCCATTCAGCATAAGCACGGCGCCAAGAGTGTTCACGAAGTGTATGTTTGTGGTGATGGCATATCTGAGACGGAGAGGTATCGTTCCATTCCCATATATAGACGACTGGGTTATAGCTGCTCCAACAAAAGAGGAGGCTTCACAACACCTGAAGACTACAGTGAACCTATTGAATGCACTGGGACTGATAAATTTCAAGAAGTCTCACCTTGTATCACAAAGAACAGTGCAGTTCATTGGAGCCGTACTGGACTGGACCAAAGAGCTGGCATTTCTACCAGACGACAGGTGGCAGAAGATGCGACGCGCCCTAAGGCAGTTATTGATAATATGACGCGTAAGAGCCAGATCCATACAAGTGGCCCTAGGGCTGATGGCCTTGACCACTGTGTTGACTCCAAACGCAAGATTGAGAATGAGATCTCTGCAACACTGGTTCATAAGGAACTTCAATCACCTTCTGCATCATCAAAACAAGTACATAACGATTCTGAAGGGGGTACGCTTGTCTCTCCTCTGGTGGTTGAGGTTAGAAAAACGTCCTGAGGGGCATGTTATTTCTACTGGATCCACCCGTGGTCTCTGTCACTGCAGATGCTTCCATGGACGGTTGGGGAGCACATATGCAGAATGTATCTGTAAAAGGACACTGGACATCATTGGAAAAATGTCAACAAATAAGTGTTCTGGAATTTCTTGCTGTCATCAAGACATTCAGAGCTTTTCAAGTGCACCTGCATGGTCTCCCAGTGCAAGTGAGAACGGACAATACAACTGTGATGTATTATTTCAACAAACAAGGAGGGACTCACTCTACAGTACTTCTGAAACTAACGATCAAACTCTGGAGCTGATGCCTTTCTAGAGGGATAACACCATCAGCAATACATGTGCCAGGAGCAGACAATACAATGGGCGGATGCCCTAAGTCGAGCCCCGATGTCCTGTCACGAGTGGGAGCTGGATTACACCGTAACCAACAGCTAGTTCAATCGATGGGTGGCACTGTCAATAGACTTGTTTGCATCCAAGGACAACAAGAAATGCAAGATGAACTGCACTGGAGGACAGACCAAATGAGTCTGGGGAATGCTTTCATGTACAAATGGACGGGACCGCTCCTCTACATATTTCCACCGTTCCCTCTTGTAACAAAGGTGATCTCAAAGATAAGACAGGACCACACGAACTTCATATTGATGACACCATGGTGGCCGAGACAGCCATGGTTCTCGCCCCTTCTCACTTTGCCAAACATCAGTACCAGAGGTTACCGTCGATACCGAACATGTTGGCAACACACAACGGTACCATGTTTCACCTGGATGTGCAGAAACTTCAGTTGACTGCGTGGAAGATATTATAGGTTCTGCTTTCTCGGAGGAAGTTAGCCGCATATTGAGAGCAGCTCACAAACAATCGACTGTTAAGTCATATGGATACAGGTGGTACAGATTTTGC
Organism: Iguana delicatissima; assembly: GCA_948472985.1. NCBI lineage: Eukaryota > Metazoa > Chordata > Lepidosauria > Squamata > Iguanidae > Iguana > Iguana delicatissima. The sequence goes on along the minus strand of CAOKZL010003642.1, from coordinate 32,213 downwards.
CGGTACCTGAGAGACCACAGTACCCAACCTCAGAACTGTGGTACCACAGACATACTTTCCTTTCTGAAACACCTCGGTTCTGAGGGTCTGTCATTATCTTCAGTTAAATGTTATCTTGCAGCCATTTCTTGGTACCTATAGGCTAAGAGAAGACCTTTCTGCTTTTCTAGTCCGAGTGTTAAAAGATTTTTACGGGGCTATAAGCATGTGTGCCCTCCAACCCAGTCTCTGGTACCAGGTTAGGATTTACATTTTGTATTGTTGCATGCGTAAGCCATTTGAATCAATGGCAACCTGTGATATGAGGCTGTTATCTTGGAAAACACTGTTCCTGGTAGCTATAACTTCTGCAAGAAGGGCAAGTCAGTTGGCAGCCCTAAAGGTAGATGCACCCTTTTTGAGATTTCATAGCGGGAAGGTAGTACGAAGACCAGAAATCACCTTCTTACCGAAAGTGGTATCGTTTTTTTTTTTCATCTGAACCAAGACATTGTTTTGCCAGCTTACATGCAGAATCCAGAAATTGATTTGGAGAAGAAATTGCATTGCTGATGTCAGATGGGCGCTAGCCTTCTATGTTCAACATGCTGCATCTATAAGGAAAACTAAGCAGTTATTTGACTTTTTAGTCAGAAACTCGGGGAGTCTGTTTCTTCTTTCTTTTAGCAATCTCGTAACAAAACTTTATTGCAGGAAACCCATTTAGATAAATGGGTTTCCTGCAATAAAGTTGTGTTATGAGATTGCTAAAAGAAAGCTGCCAGTAAATGTAAGGGCTCACCCCACGAGATCAATGTCAGCTTCGGCTGCTTTCATGCATGATGTACAGTTGGAGGAAATATGCAAGGCCGCTACGTGGTTGCAGCCGTTGACCTTTATTTCCCACTATACGGTAGATCAAAGGGAAGGAAATGATGCGTCCTTTGGTAGGGCTGTTTTGTTTTCTGAAGTTGCATGGGAAAAAAAGGGAGGGGACAAATTTTAAAAAACAAATTCCGAATGAATTCAAGAAACAGAACATGATTGGTTGTAATCTAAATATTTATTTATTTACTTTTATTTATTATTTTAATATTTATGATATTTATAATATTTATTGTTTTGCAATATTTATTACATTAAAAAAAGGAAAATCTGTTGCTTTGTTATCACTGATGTATATTGACAGTTCGACATCTCCCACCTCCATCTTTGACAGCTCACTAATCTCCCCATTGTGTGATTCACAGAGACCACAAAGAAGAAGGACAGGTTGCTTACCTGTAACTGGTTCTTCGAGTGGTCTTCTGTGAAGTTACACAAACCCACCCAGCCTCCCCACTTGATGTCTTTTTCATTGGTTCCTATAGCTGCTATCATGGCGGCGAAGGAATGGACCATTACTCCGGGAGGGGCCTTATATACCCTGGGGATGTGGGGGATGGGCCAACTGCCAAAACGCCTGATTTTAGGCTTCCAGAAGGTTCCGAATGCTGTATCATGCAAGCGTGAAATACCCCATTGTGTGACTTCACAGAAGACCACTTGAAGAACCACAGTTACAGGTAAGCAAACTGTTCTTTCAGAAGTGAAAGATGGTAAGAAACTGATTACTCATCATGATAAAATAAAACAAATATTTGAAAAATATTTTGCCAAATTGTTTCAAGGAAAAAAATCTCCCCAGCAATATGGAAAAGATTTGACTGGATACTTAAATGAAATAGAAGTATGGGAAGCATCTGAGGAAGCGCAGAACCAGTTGAATAAACCAATAACAAGGAGTTGGAAGAGGCTATTAAAGATTCAAAAGTTGATAAAGCACCTGGTCCGGATGGTTTTACAGCATTATATTACAAAAAATTTCTGAATGAATTGATTAAACCATTACAAGCAACCATAGCAGACATAAAAAAACATGGTAAGCCAGAAACATGGGGAGATCAAATATTGTTCTGATTCTTAAAGAAAGGAAAGACACAGGAGAAGTTAAGAATTACCAATCTGTTTCCTTGTTAAATACAGATTATAAAATTTTTGCAACAGTGTTGGCAAAGCATATGAGGAAAATATTGCAAAATAAGATTGTCAAGGAACAAACAGGCTTTTTACTGGGCAGACTTATGAGGAACAATGTGAGAATAATACTCAATGCAATTGAATATTATGATAAAAATCCTGGGAAGAAAGCTGCATTGATTTTTCTTGATGCATAAAAAGCATTTGATAATGTCTCGTGGTCATTCATACAGCGGATATTGAAAAAGTGTAATTTGGGAGTTGATTTTTGTATTTGGATTGAAATGATCTATCGAGATCAATCTGCAAGATTATTAATAAATGGAGATATTTTGGCAAGCTTTCCCATATCTAAAGGGGTAAGACAAGGATGTCTGCTGTCACCATTAATATTTACTGCTGTCTTAGAAGTATTGCTAAATAAGATAAAAGAAGACTGAAAATAAAAGACTTGAAAATAAAAAAGAGAGAATTGAAATTTAGAGCCTTTGCAGATGATGTGGTAATTTTTTGGGAAGACCTGAAAGAATCAATTCAGAGGTTGATGGAAATTCTACAAGGATTTGGTCAGGGTGGCAGGATATAAGATTAATAAGGAAAAGACTATGTTAATGACATTGAATATGTTGAAAAAAGAGCAAACAGAGTTGGAAAAAATATCAGGATGCCAATTTACCAAGAAAATAAAATATTTAGGATTATCTATCACAAAGAAGAATCAAGAATTACTTGGTAATAATTATCAAAAAACATGGAAAGACATTAAAACTGATATGGGGAAATGGAGTAAATTAAATCTGCCTTTCTTGGGGAGGATCAATGCCTTTAAAATGATTTTATTACCTAAATTTATGTTTCTCTTCCAAAATCCGCCGATAATTGGAAATGAGAAAGTGTTTAAAGAATGGGAAAAAGAAGTTCAAAAATTTATTTGGTTAGGCAAAAAGCCAAGAATAAGATTTAAAATATTACAGGATGCAAAAGAGAGTGGCGGACTAGACCTACCATAGCTTAAGATATACTACCATGCCTGTTGCTCGGGTTGGAGTAAGGATTGGCTTTTGTTAGAAAAATCATTGACAAAAGATTTGGAGGAATTTGACAATAGATTTGGATGGCATGGTTATTTGTGTTATAAGTTGGCAGCAGATAAGGAATTTACTAATCATTGCATCCAGAACTCTTTATTAAAGGTTTGGCTACAGATGAAGCAGAAATATTATATAAAACTCCCAATTTGGATATCGCCTCAGGAAGTGTTGAAAATTACCCCAACAAAACAAGGAAAATTATTAACATATTATGATATACTGAAATGGGAGGGAGACAATCTAAGAATGAAGAAGCAGAAGAGCTGAAAGTTGATGGACATGAATTAAATTGGTTCCCTTGGTGACAATTAAAAGAAAAAATATGGAAAACAAATATAAAATTTACTCTGAATTTAAATTTAAGAGAAAACTTCTGTAAGATGATGCATAGATGGTATATGACTCTGGAGAGGTTGCAAAAAATAACAAAAAATAGAGATGTGAAGTGTTGGAAATGTGGGGAGAAGGTGGGAACCTTTTTTCATATGTGGTGGACTTGTCAAAATGCAAAGAAATTTTGGAAGGGAATTCATGATGTAATTCAAAAAGTTTGTAAAGTGGATTTTGAATTGGCAACGGAATTTTATTTATTGAATATATTAGGACAGAATTGAGAGATTAGAAGACATGAAAAGACGATACTGTATTTGATTAAAGCGGAACAGCTGACATATGCCCAGCTTTGGAAAGAAAAAATAGAAATTAATTTAGAAGAATGGAAACTAGAAGTGTTGAATATGGTTGAGACTGAAAAATAGCATATTCTCTAAAAAAAACAAATCTTTTCAGAACTTTGAAAGAGAATGGAAAGAGGTAATGGGTTGGTTAAAAATATAAATACATGTAATGATTAGGCAAAAATGTATTTGTGTAAAAATGGAATATTCATTATGGAAAAGATAGTAACGACTTAACTGGGGAAGAATAATATAGGGAAGTGTGGGGGGGACATACCAAACATAGTGATGTGTGTCTCTTGTTTTATGTGTTGTGGAAAACTAATAAAATTTTGTATATAAAAAAAGAAAATAATGAACTGGATGAATTTTTAATGAAAAACCAACCAAAAACAATATCTAAATTATACAAGATCTTAAAGGAGAGAAATATGGAAAAATAAATTATAAAAGAAACTACAATCAAGTGGGTCAGAACCTAGGGTATACAATAGACTTAAAAACCTGTCAGAAAGCATGAGGCAAGGATTTAAAATGCACATTATGCACAGATTTGAAGGTGAACTTTTATAAAATGTTATATTGCTGGTATTTGACTCCAGTGAAACTATTCCAGAAAAAGAGGAAACTTTTTCACATATGGTGGTTATGTTCTCAAGCTAGTAAGTATTGGAAACAGATGCATATGATAATAAAAAAAAACTTGCATCTAAATTTGAAATGAGACCAGAATTACGTTTGCTAAATATGGTTGGTGATCACCCAGTACTTAAAACGAATACTACATTGGTATTATGTTTTATAATCTCAGCAAGAATGAATTTTGCTCAAAAATAGAAAACTGAGTAAAAGCCTCTGATAGATGACTGGTAAGAATGACGGACATGTAGAAATGGAAAAACTAATACAGCAATTCAAACAAGAGTGGATGCTGATCTTGGATTATAAAAAGGACAAAAAGAAGTTATTAATAGATGAAGGCACTAAGATATTTAAGGTATCAAAACATTATAAAATATCAGCGATGTATGCACTAAGTAATGAAAATTGGTAAGATTAACACAGTGAAAGCAATATGTAGTAGGAATAAATGGTATTTGTTTATAAGTTATAAATTCAAATGAAAACCTGATGAAATGGAAGATAACTGGAATAAGGCAATTTTATTATATTTTTTGTATATGGAAGTGTTTGTTAAAAAAAGAGATGAAACTGAGACATGTTGATATATACTGGAATATATTTTAACCAAAAAAAATAAAAAGAATAAAAAGAACATTATTAAAGTAGTAATTGGTCATCAAGATATCTCATTACTTGTTCAGCCTGTTAACTCTACAGTTTCCTGCATATTGCTTTTGAATAACATGAATTGCATATTCTTCATAAAAATAGTAGTGGAAGTATCAATTCCAGTTATGCATCAAATTATGCTTTTATTTTAGAAAGCATAAAATGGAAAGGACAAAAATGTTTATTTTTGCTGAGATATATTGTTTCTATTAAATACTGCATAAAACATATGACATTTTGACATGATAGATTTATTTATTTGATTTGTATCCTGACTTTCTTTCAAAAGTCAAGGCAGTCATGACAAGATCAACCAAAGATTTATTTTAAATTTTAAAAGACAGTTTAGAAAAGCTGTTCTATAGTTGTGTTTTTCTTTTAACAACTATCTAGGTAGGTTACCAAAATACTGAAAAGCGGTTTCTTTGCCAGTTAAGCAAGTTCAGGGTTAACATGCACACACTGTTTAAACATAGAGTAAATCATTTAGTGTTAACGTCTCTTTTGTGGAAAACTGAAAACAAACAAACAAACCTATCCTTTTCTTCAGTGCTGCTGGTGGAGAGATATTTGACCAGTGTGTAGCTGAAAGAGAAGATGCCTTTAAAGAAAAAGATGTTAGACGTCTCATGAGGCAGATATTGGAAGGAGTTTCATTTTTACATCGAAATAATGTAGTTCACCTTGACTTGAAGGTAGGATTCAACTCTTACTTTTCTATGTTATTTAAGGTAAGATTTGCAGACTGGTAATTACAGTTATCTCAGGTTGGATAGAACTGTGAGAAAATGGAGTCAGTAGGAACCAAAGAGAAGAAATAATGTTGGATCAGTATAGAAACTGCCACAAGATAGTAACTTGGTGGTACAGAATTTCCATAAACCTAAACTGAAAGAATTCTCCTCAGTGAATTCTTGGATTGGTAATAATGTACTGTATCAACTTACTTTCTTTATGGTATGGATTGAAAATCAGAACATGGTAGCCTGTACAGTTCACTTGGTTATCACATTATCCATTTAGGTGAAGGATAATAATACTGGGTTTTGAGTATAGTTTTTTTAAAAATCATCTTAATTGTCCATGTTATTTTTTTTCCCATTCCCACTTCCTCCTCCTTATATCTCCCTTGTGTCAATTTCTAGTTTGTAAACATCTTGCGACAGTGATTTTAAACTGCCAGGCACAGTACTGTATTTTTTAAAAAGTCAGATCTATATTTAAATTTTGGAATTATATTTAGATCTCCCACTGTTCTGTTCTGATATGCTCGATTAACTTACTAAAATATAACAATGTGTTTAACTCTACTTCTTTTCTTAGAAGTTAATAGTGCACTATTTTAATATTTTGATATACAGCAGATAATCTTATTTGGAAACATCATTTCGATTATATGGAAATGACTGGATTCAGATAAATGTCCTTCTTGGCCTTTCCTGGGCTGTTTTGGGGCTGGCAGTTAAGGTTGCACTTCAAAATATCACTAGCCATTTCCTGTGTAAAATTAACAGAATTCTAGGCAGTTAGGATGACCCCACAATTTTTAATACTTACATTCTCATCACAATTAATTTATCTCTATACATTTACTTTTCAGCCTCAGAACATTCTGCTAACCAGTGAGTCACCATTGGGAGATATTAGGATAGTTGACTTTGGCCTTTCCAGGGTAATGAAGAATAGCGAGGAACTAAGAGAAATTATGGGAACTCCTGAGTATGTGGGTAAGATCTCAAGTCGTCAATATGATCTCCACAACGTAGTGCTAAGTCAGGCATGGTTTCCCCTAAGTGGACAGCAGAGAAAGAGGTGATGTGGCCAGACGAGCAGGTGCAAAGTTATCAGGTTTGTTATGACTATAACTTGTGTACTGGGGAAGGCCACACGCCAGAAAGCTGATTGGGTCATCCCACTTGTTAGGTTGACAGACTTAAAATGGCTGGTTTTTGCCTTCACAAGTCACCAGGTTTCCGTAGTTGGTCATGTCATGCTGCTGACAATTTATGCCTTGTAAGGGGACATGCTGCCTGTTTATTTCCTTACTTAATTGCTTTCTGGAATATTCGTCGGAAGCCTCATCTTAGTGTACAGTCATAAATCTGTCTTTAAGCTTAACATAATGAGACTCCAGAACTTTTTTCCTGCTTCACTGAATACCTCTGCCACAGCGAAGCCTTGCTTCACTGTCTGAACTCTGCATATGCTCAGAGGAGCCAGTTCCTGCTGCCCCTGACAAATAGCAGAAGGATATAATGGATGACATAATACAAAAATATTAGGTTTTAAATCTAAAAGTTACTGTAATTACCCTGCAGGAGCACTGGGGTCAAGCTATAGAAAGGATTAACTCAGGGATTTGAGCAAAGAATCATGGGAGAGAGATTGGATTGGCCGTGACATCCTTTAGTCAATAGGAAGTCAGAAGAGGGAGAACTTGAAAGCTTCTGGAGGGGGGAGGAGGAGAAGCCATAGCTATGTGGTGTAAGCATGGAGCTAATTACTCCATGTCAGAGCAAGGAAAAGAATCCCAGGAAATCGTTATAAGGAAACCAAGGACTGTGGTCAGCTGCACTAGGTTTTCAGTTCCTTTGAAAGGGAGGGTTGAGGAAAGCAACCTGGAATTGGAGAATAATCTTTTCTTTATGCCTGTGTTTATAGTTTTTGGTCTTCCTCTTGCAACTAGAGGGAAAGCATTTAGACAGTGATTTAAGCTAGTTGAGTTACTTGAACTATCTCTTGTTAATTACAACAAGCCTGCTTTGTTCCTTAAAGGAGGGTGGGACACTCTGGTCACATATATCTATAACAAAGTCTACCAAGAACTTGTTAAAATATATTTTCCCCTTTCTCCCAGAAAGCATAAGGGAGAAGGGGGTAGAGATTGGATCTCCAAGGAAGGGCTTGGTGGTAGCATTATTACTTCAACTGCACTGGGAAGGAGTGGACAAGTCGGGGCAAAATCCAGTCATGGATCAGCTTCCCTTTTCACTACAGTTACTTTCAGTGATTTGGTTATTAAGCCATGGAAATGATTCAGAGATACATCAAGGCACATCAAGAAATATCTGCAGCTGTGCAGAGTCATGTAAGCTTGTATAGGTTAGTAGTCAAGATTTCCAGTGCTTTTGTTGGTAAAAATTATCAAAGTACATTTGTAGATAAAGGTTCAAATGTATAGTATGTGGAAATGGTCCATGTGTTTGGCATCTCAACTAGTATGTTCACATTTTTATAGAAAACAAAACTCTTTTTTTTAAAAAATTACATCTGTCTTTCCTTTCTTTCTTCCTTTCTTTTTCTTTCTCTTTTTCTTCCTTTCTTTCTTTTGTTAGCTCCAGAAATCCTGAGTTATGATCCAATCAGTACTGCAACAGATATGTGGTAAGGAGAAACCTTTATTAAAAAGTTCTTTCAAAAACTGAAGGTTTTTCTTTTAAAGTTAAGATCTTTCTGTTTTTCAATTTAGGAGCATTGGAGTGCTCGCATATGTCATGCTAACAGGAGTATCACCTTTCTTGGGAAATGATAAACAGGAAACGTTCTTAAATATTTCTCAAATGAACATAAATTATTCTGAGGATTTTGACCTTATATCTGAATCTGCTGTGGATTTCATCAAATCTCTTCTAGTTAAAAAACCTGAGTAAGTTGTATTGGAAGTTTACTTCATTACTAAAAACTTACAGAAGTTGCCAGTAAAGACTTTTAAGTGCCGTTTGTGTTCCATGTGTAAATTTATAAAATATTTCTAGTTTCCTCACCAACGGTTTATGAAGCCAGGAATGACTGCTGGGGCCTTTACATCATCCTTCACATTCTCAGCTAAGTAGCCAGATAATGAAGCAGGATCCTGATATCTATAAGCTATTGTTTACAAATAGCAATATTTTCTCTGCCTTTGACTTAAGGTTATTCAGATAATGGCAAGAGGGTTTTTATATTTGATATAGCACAGCTCTGTATTTTTATATATTCCAGTTGTCTCCCCCCATGTACTACAAGCTCAGAATAAGCTTTTTGTTATACAACTTAAAATGAAATATTTCTAATTTTAAATATAGAACTATTCTATCTGTTTGTGAGTTAGTGAAGTTCAGTTGCCTTTCAGTACTTTCCCCTCATTGAAATAAGCCAGCTACAATAGCTAATTATTTCCTATTTTCCTTTAGTGCAGTTGAAGTGTTTCTTACTCTGCAGGAGCTAAAGCAGCACCCTAAAATAACAAGTAACACAAGGAGCTATCTATCTCTGCTCTTTTTACTATTAAATAATTAGGAAGCACTGTAATTTATTTTAATACAAAAACTTCAAGCCAACTAAGGCCTCAAATTTTCACATCCTACTTTTAAAAAAGAAACACTTAGATGCCCCCCTGTATCAATAGTAGTGAAGGTATAAACCTTTAGTATATCCTTTATGTTTTATAACACATTAAAGTGCTACCTGAATTCTGATGGTCAGAATATATTTCATTAAGTCATCTTGTACCATGACTTTGCATGATTTTACATCATCAGCAGATTTTATTAGTCTTGAGTAGTTCTGAATGTTTAAACTAAGACTCCTCAAAGAAAGAGTTGATAACTTGATACCTGTACTCCAGTGTTCTTCTTCATGATCTCTGTGGCTCACACATATGGGATTCTCTGTGCCTGTGCAGACCGTCTTTGGAAACTTCTAGAGCTAAATCTCTTTGGCTGAAAGCTCTCCTGCCCTCCATACCTCAGATGCTCAGTATGTTCCCATTCATACCCCCTCAGTTCTCTTTCATCTGGCATCTCAGCCACATCATAGGGAACTTCGCTGCTTCAGCTATTCTTCTTTGGCATCTTTTCTTGATTTTTCTGCTGGATTATAGCATCTGTAGCATTCTTTAAGAGTGTTTCTCCTTCAGTAAGAAAATTCTCCAGATGGACAATGATTCTCAGTGCCCCTTTCGCTTAGGGGAGACCACATTGTGGATAGGTACTCTCATTGCAGAGTCTTCTCCCACCAGGCTCATTGAAATAAGGCTGTATGTCTCAAAGTCCTTTTTTGGGGGTCAGCTGTCAATATTGCTGACCTTGGCACCCAAAGTAAGCCTTTTTTCTTGGCCTCTATGGGCCTTGCTTCACACACTTTCATACTGTCAGCTCCATCTTCAGACAAAGCTATGAACTGCACTGCTACCAATAAGAATCCCTCCTCTTATCAGGGAGATTCAGTACTGTCAACTCTGGATTCAACCAGGCTTTAACATGTGGCCTTTAGTGTTACACAAATCCAAGCAGGCTCCATCTGAGTCTCATAAAAGAGGAAGAAGCTTTCAGATTATTCTTCATCTCATAAAAAGTCTAAATCCACTGCCATTTCTACTGACAATCTTTTGTCTTCTCTGAAGAAATTCAAGCCAGCTGAAGTACTTTTGGCACATCCAAAGAGGTTGGATGTGCTAATGGCGCCTAGTACCATTGACTTGTTGGTACTGTCTGTTTTGATTTTTCTGGTCATGGTCAGTCCTGACAATGTGTGCTCAGCCTTATTGATAACTTGGGTCACTTGCTCTGATTCTGGAATATTTGGAAGAGGAACCTGTTGTCTCAGAATTGAACTCAATGTATGTCCAGTGCTTTGGGTCACAGTCTGAGGGTGGAGTGCTGGATCAGTCTTCCATCCGCACTTCAGTAAGAGGCTGATCTACAGCTCCAAGCCACCTTTCCATCATTTTGCCCAGGTCCAGATCGCCAGTTTGTCAGGCCTTTCCTTACAGACTTCAAGAGTATTACCATCTTGAAGAGCTACCTTGTTGTTTGCCTTCTCCCCCACCTCTACTAGAGGAGCACTGCTATTATGTTTACTGGGCATGCCCTCTGCCAGGCTGGAAAAGATACCACCTGTATAACAACAGAGACTGGTACAGACCCTACTATCTGCATCTTCTACCTTTGAGGTCTTTCCGTGATTACACATTGGCTAAATTCAGAAGTTTACTGGTCCTGAGGCCCCCACCATTTGCATCCCTCCTGCCCGCACCTTCATCTCCTCCATCTGATCAGTTACCGCTTCCAGTTCAAGCAAGATCAGCCAGGTCTACAACACCTCTGGCTCCTCCACCTTGCCCCTCACAGCCACAAACTGCTCCACTGGTGACAGGTTCAGCAGAGCACGCTTTGAAGCAATCTTTCCTTTCTGCAACTCTTCCTCCAGCTGATATCTTGCTTGGCAGGCACACCTCCTCCACTGAATCAGTCTCCAGAAACTTCTGTTTCCTAACTCAGTCAGTGTGGAAGTGGCTATTGCTGAATTACCAGGGAAGCCACATTCTGACCCTCAGTCCCTTGAGTCCTTTATAGTCCCAAAGAGGAATGGAGGACTGCAGCCCATCCCAGACCTCAGGGATATCAATTCCTATATCGCCACCAAGAAGTTCAGGATGGTAACACTCTCTGCCGTTTTTCCTTTGCTAATGCCATGAGGATTGGTTTGCCAACATTAATCTCCACGGTGCATATTTCAGTCCTTCCTACACATCGTCATTTTTTCTGTGCTTTGTGCTTCAAGACTATTGTTTCTGTGTCCTCCCTTTCAGCCTGTTTACCACACCACAGGTTTTCACCAAATGCATGGTAGTCCTTCTCTGTCTGTCTGTCTTCCTTTACATATATGACTGGTTCTTGTCTCCAGATCCCAACTTTATCACAATCTGCACATTACCATGTCTCTGCTCAATGATCTTGTTCTCGTGACGAACACCAAGAAGTCACAATTGTATCCAGGCCAGTGGATTCAGTACATTAGGGCCAAACTAAACTCTCAGTCAGGTAAAGTTTACCTGCCTTTTGACAGAGTGCACGGGATTGTGAAGGCCACACTTTGCATGTTCCACTCTTGGACCACATGGGCAATAGACGTTCAGATTCTTCTAAAGTTGATGACTTTGATAACAGCAACAATCTTCTTTTCCCAGCTTAGAATGTGACCTCTCCAGGCCTGGCTTCTCTGTATTTGTCTCAGAATTGGTGATCCCCTCCTGATTTTTTTCCCTCCAGTTGGGGTTTGTCAGTTCCTACTCTGACGGATATCTTTGTCTAATCTACCTGGAGGTGTTCCATTCTCCATTCTGAAGGCCATAAGAATCATAACAATGGAGACTTGGGAACCCTTTCAATCAAAGGCTCCTGATCTCCTCAAGAGAAAAGGCATCACATCAGGTTTTTTGAATGATTCACAGTGGTCAAAGCCTGCAGAACCTCCAAGTCTCTCCTTACCAAACACCATGATCAGGTCTCAACAGATAATATGATACTGGTCTTTTCTTTGATCAAGCAGGGTGGCCCCTACTCATGGACTTTTGTCAATCTCACAACCAAGTTCTGAGATTGTTGCATCTTGAGAGGCATCATTCCTATTGCAGTTTAGGAAAACATCTGGGTAATGACCTCAAAAGGTCACAGACTCAATTCCACAAGTGGAAGTCCCTTGAATCTTCCACAAGGGGCCATCATAGCAGCCATCTGGAAGCAGATTTGTTTGCCAGTGCAAACAACCATCAGTGCCCTTGCTACTGCACCCCAGGATTTTCCCAGGCAGGCATGTTGGGCAATTTCTTTCCAGATGGAACAGATTTCTGTGCTTTCCCTCTTTTTCCACTAATCGCCAAGGTCTTGGTAAAGCTCAGGGATGATGACACAGACTGCATTCTAGTTACACCTTGGTGGTCTTGTCAGCAGTGGTTCACTAGGCTCCTGCCCTGTCATTTCTTTCACAGGTTCCCATTGGGTTGGGATTTCCTCACCCAAGCTGAAGGTCAAATTCATCACCCAAATCTTCAAACCTTTTCCTTCATGGCCTGGAGGATATTCCCTGCTCCCACCGGAGGCATTAGCTATCCTTTGCTCTGTGTGTAGATAGTCAACTAGAAGTCATATTGCTATAAGTGGAAGTACTTCCTCTCTTTTCTCTGTGACATTCGTGTGAACTGGCACTGGGTTCCCATAAACCATGTTCTTTTGGTTCCTGTTATACTTAGCATCTCAGAGCTTCTCAGTATCTTTGGTACAAGTCTACATGTTGGCCCTCTCACATTTCATTTGATCCCAAGATTTTTCTTCTTGGTTTGTTCATCTTTTGGTTAAGCTCTTTTTCAAAGGGTTTCATGAACACCTTCCTGAATTCCCATCACTGCAGTTGCAGTCTATGCTTGCTTCTCTGCCAGTTGATGAGACATCCTTTTGAACCCTGGCCTTGTATGCCTTACACCTCATGTGTTCCTTGTGGCTATCATCTCTGCCAGGAGGGCCAGGGAATGAGCAGCTTTGTGGAAGATCCACTGTTCTTCCAGTTCTGTAATGACAAGGTGGTCTTGTTTCTGGATCTCACTTTCCACCCAAAAAAACTTCCGTGTTTTAATTTGTCTCAGCAACTCTCACTTCTGACCTTCTTCCTAAGCCTATCAACTGACCACAAGCAAGCTTAGTACACACTAGATGTCAGACATGTCCTCACTTTCTCAAAACATTTCAAGACATCTCCTAGACTCTTCATCTGCTATGGGACAGAGAACCAAGATTGTCAAGCTTCCTTGCAGCACATTCCCAAAGAAATGGCTTCTACCATCTCATTAGCCTACCACACTGCCAGGAACCCAGATCTTTTGATCTATCTGTACTCATTCCACAAGATGCTATCTCCACTTCATTTGCATTCGTGGCTGGCATGCCCCTTCAGACTATCTGTTGAACAGCCACTTTGGCTCAACCACTCACCTTTGTAAAGCACTATAGATTTGATGTTCAGTCCAGAGACTCTACTTTTGGCATGTCTGTGCTTCAGTCATCATGAATATAATCACCCTCCATCCCGGTGTGTCTAACTTGCCAGTCTCCCATCTGTGAGTCAGAGAGACCACAAAGAAGAAAAGCAGGTTGCCTACCTTTAACTATGGTTCTTTAAGCAGTCATCTGTGAACTGTGAACAAGCCACTGCCTCCCTTCTCTTACATGTTCAGCTTTCTTGGTTGCTGGACACTCTGCTGGATATGGAACCAACAGGGCTTGAGCGGGAACTGTACTGAGTACGGGCACTATAGAGTGGGGTGGCCCTTTAGCCAAAGAGATCTAGCTCTAGAAGTTTTCAAAGATGGTTTGTGCCAGTGCAGAGAAACCCATATGTGTAAGTTCATAGATGACCAAAGAACCAGTTACAGGTAAGCAACCTGTTTTTTCTTAGGTGACATGATTTTGAAAGTAAATAAATGTTGAGGCTTTTGTATCTCCAGTTTTTGCATATCCATGTTCAGTATTTGGAGGAGTTTCTAAAAAATCATTTGGCCTGTGCTTCATATTTGGAAATTTAGAATCAAATATGCTAAAGCTGAAACATTGTGCCACTTAAGATGAGATTTTAAACAAGTGATTTGTTCTGTACTCATCCAAATTCTGAATTAAGTTCACTGTCATATGATGACTACAAGATTTTATCTAGTTCTGATGTGTAGTTACTTGGCAGTATAAACTGCCTGCTGCCAGATGGTTTGTCGTTACTGCAAAAAATTCTTAAAAAATGAATTTGCAGCCAGTTTGTAACCAATCTAGCTGAAAAATTACTCTACAAGCTCTTCTAATGGCATGGAATAATTGTTGTATAGGTGCCGTTTTGAGTAGTCAGCTACTTAACAGCCATTTTTCATTAAATGTACCTGAACCTGCTTTGTATATAGAGGTATAAGCAAGTAATATTTCAATTGATAATTGCTTGGTGAATAAACAGCCTTGAGAAGCATGTATAACCATTAAGATGGCATATAGACGTTTAAAATAAAAAAAATAGTTTCCTCCCACTGTATGGTGACTTTACCATGATCGTGGAAATCATTGCAGAATGATTTCAGGGGAAGGGTTTAGCGTGGCATTAAAAAAAGGGAACCACTAAGCAACAAAACTGGCTGAAGTACTGAATGTAAACTGGGAAGACCTGGAACTAGAGCTATAAAGTATGTAGTGAATTGTTTGAAAAAATATAACAAATACACATATATAATAATAACACTAATAAAGTTACATTAATACACAACAATAATTGGTGAATGCAAATTAAACATAATATCTCTAATATAATTTGTTAAAAACCCGGCTTTCCAAATGGAAAAACATCACAGCCAACACGAGGCAGCAGGCTAACAGTCTTTATTGCGGGCAATAGATAAAAGGCAGACTATTAAGTTACAGCGCAGCAGCCATCTCCTCGTCCAGAGCAGAAAGGAAAGGAAACAAGAAAAAGGCACAGCCTGTTCAAAAGCCGTGTTTTTAAGTATACATATTCAATAAAAAGGGGTTTCCCTTAACCATAACAATGTTGCGGCTACTGGCAGCAGAAGACCTTGAATACGTTTTTAGGTTTCACATGGGAAGCGTTCACAGAAAGCTAGACTAAACAACTACAAGCAGCTTTGCGTTTACCCTCTAGTTGGGGAAAATAGAAGCCAGGAGTAACAACAGGTCCCATCATGCTTCTCAACCTGTGACACTCCCCTACTCCTTCGAAATTTTCAGCTACCTTGCTTTGGAGACTCCATCAACCCCAGTTTGCTAACGTGCTGACCAAATGCATTAGCAGGAAGTGGCTTGGTAAACACATCAGCCACGTTTTCTTTGAAGACACATAGGTAAGGGACACTTTTCCTTCTTGTACATATTGTTTCACATTGTGAAATTTGATGTCAATGTGTTTTGATCGAGAAACACCCCGGGCAACACTGCCATTTGAATGCAGGCTTGTGAATCACAACATATTTGTATTGGTAATGGCACAGACACATGCAGGTCTTGTAGCAACTGCAAGAACCAAACCAACTCAGTACAGAGCGCAGATAGGCTAAAAATTTTCCTCTGCAGTTGATAAAGCAAGACAAGACTGTTTTTTAGCCTTCCAGTCGATTGCTACACCACTGTATTTGAAAAGAAAACCAGTTGTGTTTTTCCGGCCCACAGTATCCTCAGCGAAATCACTGTCTGATGAACAGACAAGGTTTGGCATCTGTTTAGGACAAATGCTTAGGCAATAATCAAGGGAACCCTTTAGGTACCTGAGTACCCTTTTCACACCCTGCCAATGATACTGGGTTGGCTTAGCACACGCTCTGCCCAGAATTTTACATTAAAGCAATATGGCCGGCTAGTCCAGCTAAGTACAAAAGGCCCCCAATGACAGACTGATATAGGTGTATATCAGGAAAAAATTTCCTCACAGGTATTTTTCAAAAAACCTGGCACCATTGGAGTTTTACCGGTTTGCAGTCAGACATTTGACACAATTCTAAAAATTTTTAAATTTTTGTTTCTGACACAGCAGAATCCCTTTTTTCAGTTCTCTGTACTTCAATTCCAAGAAACTTTTTGGGCCTGGTTTTTTCACCTAAAACCTTTCCCAGCTCTTTCTCAAACACTTGCACTTGTTTTTGTGTAGCACTGACCAAGCATAGTCATCCACATATGCAAGGAGAATTTCCAAACTCCCCCCTTTTCCCCTCAATATATACACAGGGATAGCAAGGCTTTGTATGAACCCACACCCTTAGGGCATTTGAAACAAACATTCCAACACTTGACAGATTGCCGTAATCCGTAAAGCGCTTTCCTCAAAAACCAAACTTGGTTTTCTCTCCCCCCACTCAAACCCCTCAGGCTGAAGCATGTACACTTTTCCCTCTAAATAGCATTAAAATAAGCAGTAGAGATGTCGAAGTGAGTAATAACGGCTTTTCTCTGAGCTGCTATGGCAAACACCAATCTGATGGACTAGGCTTTAAATGGGGGGTAAAATTATCCCGATCACTGGTATCTTCAAAAACCCGCGTGCCACTAGGCGCGCTTTTTAAATTTTACATGCCCATCACAGTGGGTTTAAATTTAGCCCCTTTTCTGTCAATTGGCTTCACACCCTTGGGCAAATTACAAAGAGAATACACATCATGCTGGATAATGGAATCCATTTCACTCTGCATTGCTCCCACCAGGGTTCTGCCTGTTGCTCAGGCATTTTCACAACATCAGCAAAGCACTGAGGCTCACAGTTTACAGCGCACACACAAACTGGGAGACTCAGGGGGAAAAAGTTTAGGTGGAATGCCTTTCGTTTTTTTTAGACCGTCTGGGGATGGGACGATCCCGCAAAGGTTCGTCCCTGTTAGCACTGCGAACCTTTTCCAGCCCCCGCGTTCTCTCTCCCCCGTGCAAGACCTTCGCACATCACTTACAGCTCTTCTCCTCCACGCGCCTCTCTCCTCCTCTGTTTCAACCCTTGAGGAACTGGGAGCGGAGGGGGGAGTGGGGCAGAGACTGAAGGCTGCAGTGGCTGAGAAGCTGGCAGACCAGCCACAGGGAGAAAAACCAGACGCTCCTGAAACCACCAATTAGCGTGTTCCTCAAAAGAGGCATTCCTAGACACCACACAGGAATTGCCACCAGCGTAAAAACGATACCCCTTGCAGTTGGGCTCATAGCCAACAAAACGCATACGCTGGGCCTTAGGCTCCCCCTTCCTTCTTTGCCCCTTGGGGATGTGCACCCAAGCAAAACTCCCAAAGACTCTCAGATGTGCAATGGAAGGTTGTTTACCAAACAAACACTCATAGGGAGTAGTATTAACCACAGAACTCCACAGCCTGTTGTGTATGTAACAGGCAGTCAGAATTGCCTCACCCCAAAAACTCAGAGGCAGATCTGCATCAAGCAGCAAACTATGCATTCGAGTCTGCAGAACTCCTGCATTCCGCTCAGCCACTCCATTCTGATGAGGAGAATAGCCGGCAGTCGCCCTGTGCACTATACCGTTTTTTGATCCATTGTTGCAAGTTCTCCGACAGGAATTCCATTCCTCTGTCGGTTTGAAGCTTTTGCAGGGAATAACCAAATTGCCTTTCAACCAAGGAACACCAGTTCTTGAGAACTTGACACACATCAGACTTTTGTTTCAACAAATAGCAGAAAATGAACCTGCTAAAATCGTCTACGAGAATGACGAAATATCTAGCTCCCCCTAGGGAAGGTTTACTCATAGGACCCACAATATCACAGTGTACCAACTGAAATGGGGCGGTTGGTACACGAAAACTAACTCTCGGTGCTGGGAGTTGTTTAGATTTAGCTTGCTTGCAAATAGCACAGTCAAGAAAGACATTACAAGGCTTCAAAGTACACCCTTTACAACAACCAGCAAGCCTCTTTAACACAGGAAAGCTTGCATGCGCTGCGCGCCGGTGGAGGAGATGAAGGCACTCATCATGTTGTGGGACATCGCCATACACATTACACACAGTGTGTCGTGGCTCAAGAAAGAACAGCCTCCCTTCTCGTGTAGCCACAGCACATACCACCCCATCTTTGAGGATTTTACCTTGCTTCCCATAGAACTCAACCTTGAACCCTGACTCTGTTAGTTGCCCCACAGAAAGCAAACAGAAATCAAGAGAGGGAACAAACAAAACATTTTTCAAACCCATGTCAAGGGCAGGGACAAAAGCTACACCTTCGCCACAAACTTTAGCCTTTGTCCCATCAGCTAATGTCACAGAGGAAACACTGGCAGAATCCAAACAGTCAAATAAATCTTCAGAATTGACCAGGTGCTGGGAACAGCCGCTGTCTAGAAGCCAAACGGAATCACCTGCCTCCTCAGAGTCTGAAATAGCGTCCGCAACAGCATCTCCCACAGCAACAGCAACTCTCAGCCGTCCTCTGGCCCGACCTCCTCTGCCTCGGCCCCTGGCACCGGCGCCTGTGAAGCTTTGCTCCCCTTGCTTCAGGAGCGGGCAGTCACGCTTCAGATGAGAAGCAGACCCACAGCGAAAGCACCTTCGCACAGCGTGGGCTCTCACCAGCCCCTCCTGCCTCGCCTCAGCAGCCGGAGAACTTTTTCTCCCAGCACAGGCCTCTGCAGCTGGAGCCGGCTGTGTGGGAGTCTCTGCATTCCTTGCGCGCTTTTCCTCTTCTTCCAGCAGACGAGCAGAAACCAAAGGAACGGTTAACTCCCTCTCTGGCATGGACTGAAGAGAGGACACCACCAGATTCCAGGAACTATCAAGAGAATTCAAGATGCAAAATACCTTGTCACTTTCAGGCAACACTTTGCCTCTCTCCCGAAGTGACGAAAACAGCTCCAACATCTCAGCCAAATGCTGCCTCACCGGGACACCGGGGGCCAGTTTCATCCCATATAAACGGGCGCACAGGGCGTACTTGGCGGCTGCTGATTGACTCAAAAACAACTCCCGCAGCCTCGCCCAGGCCTCACGAGGGGTGGCAAGATCCCTGATATGCGTGAGCTGGTCATCCTCCACAGCCAGAAAGAGGACAGACATGGCACGCCTCGTTGCTGCTGCTATCTCCGCAGCAGTCCCCTGCAGAGTTGGGGGAGCTGTGAAAGCACCCCACAGCCCCTCAGCTTGCAAATACTTTTCCATGCGAGCTGACCATGCCAAGTAATTAGTTGCATTTAGCTTAACGAGAGGCAGGCCCCCAGGCACCACATGAGCCATTGTAAAAACACCTCAAAAAACACCTCTCAAAACCATCCTCTGCTACCATGTTGAAAAACCCGCCAGGGGCATTACCATCAATAGGAAAAACATCACAGCCAACACGAGGCAGCAGGCTAACAGTCTTTATTGCGGGCAATAGATCAAGTAGCAGACTATTAAGTTACAGCGCAGCGAGCCATCTCCTCGTCCAGAGCAGAAAGGAAAGGAAACAAGAAAAAGGCACAGCCTGTTCAAAAGCCGTGTCTTTAAGTATACATATTCAATAACAAGGCGTTCCCTTAACCATAACAATGTTGCGGCTACTGGCAGCAGAAGACCTTGAATACGATTTAGGTTTCACATGGGAAGCGTTCACAGAAAGCTAGACTAAACAACTACAAGCAGCTTTGCGTTCTCACCCTCTAGTGGTGGGAAAATATGAAGCCAGGAGTAACAACAGGTCCCATCATGCTTCTCAACCTGTGACATAATTGGTGATCAATAGGAGAGAATGTAAGCCTGTATAAAGGTCCTGTAAGATCTGTTAGGGCACTAATGTTCAATATGTAGTTATGGCCTGATGGACTGTGTTCTCCAAACTTGATCAAAGCAAAATCCTACTGTTTGATAAATGCTTCACTTCTCTTATAGAAAAGACTCCTCAGGTGTAATTTTCAAATAGTGGACTAGAAGTCTTCAGGTATTGTAAATAGTTCAATCTTCTTCAAAGTGTATGCCACAAGGAAATTGTCAAATTCTTATTCAAGTATGGAGAAGTTATAGTAGTGAAATAATTGTAGAAAGATGGCAAGGCCCATGGCTCTGCTGTTTAGCACAAGCTACATCAGGCTTATCTCTATATGGATGAATAACATCTGTACAAACTAATTATCATAAAACAAATTGAAAACTACATACTGCTAAAAAAATTATACATGCTAAAAAACAAACACAACCAAACAGAATAATCATCTTACTTCTCTGGCAACAGTAGGTTTTCAAAAAAGACATGGGAGTCAAAAAGACTTAAAAAGGAAAATTTAAACAGCTGTCACTATAATTAGCCAGGCAGGGTCCATCTGAGTTTGGGCGGGAAGGAAACAGCAAGAAGATATAAAGATACCACAGCTAATTTACAAAAAGCATGAGTAATCAATTTTATGATTTAACTCTTTTGGTAAGGAAGAATCTAGTCTGTGTATCCATCTGGCTTCCTGTCTTAAGAAGCTCATAATCCACATTAGAATGTTTTTTAGGATGTATAACTTTCAAATCACAGAAAAAAAAGGAATTATGTTGGTGTTTTGCCAATTTAAAATGTTCATAGAGTAGTGAATCACTGGCTGAGTTCATGATCTTACATTTATTGCTGAATCATCCTAATTTTTAAAGGGCATGAGGTCTGGCCAACATATAATTTAGGACATGGACAGATGTTAACATGTATAATGTGTGAGGTTTTGCATGTAAGAATGATGTTAATTTAAATTCTCTATGTGTATTAGGGTCTATAACAGTGGTTCTCAACCTGTGGGTCCCCTGATGTTTGTGGACTTCAGCTGCCAGAAACCCCAGCCACTATGGTCAATGCTCAGGGTTTCTGGGAGCTGAAGTCCACAAACATCTGGGGACCCACAGGTTGAGAACCACTGGTCTATAAAGATTTTGGTGTTCGGACTTTGTTCGCACACACTGCAGTTGCCACATTTGAAGTGTCCAACAAGTGAAGGGTATAGTCTGATGAGTTTATGTATCTCAGCATGAACTAAACAATCTTGCAGATTTATAGTGAATATCCAAAAATGAGCAGAAACTCATAGCCTCAAGAATGTTAAGAAAGTGCCAGTGTCATTTTATAATCATTTTACTCTAATGTGAAAATGCATTGAATCTCATGGTCCACTTTATATGAGAATCTGTAGTATTTTTCTTTTTGTTAAATAGATCTGTCTACTAGTGTAGCGTGACAATGACCTAACCTTTCTAATAATATTTTAGAGAGATTATTAATCAGGTATATGGACTCCTTTTGGTAGTCAGTGGGACACTGGATTCTAAGTAACGTGAAAATGGTAAATTCCTTTTTAAGGAGTAGAAATAACTGGTTTAAGAAAGAAAAGAATTATGATTGACAGGTTTTTTGTGGTTTGAAACAGACAGTGTATGAGCATTAATTTTAACCAAAACACCCAGAAATGGAATGGCAAAAATTATAGTTGCCAGAGAATTTGATGGTAGGATGTATGATATTCATCCAGTCAAAAAATTATGTTAGGTTATTGGTATTAGTGTAAACTAAAAAAAAGTCATCAATGTATCTTTTATAAAGCTACATACTTTATAATTCTAGTTCTAGTTTTTTTCCAGTTTACATTGTAAAAATGGGCTTGCTTCTTATTTGTTTGCTGAACTTGATTCTGAACACATCCCACCATAACCTGGCTCAGTGTTTAATGTCCACTAGAAGGTAGTGTTTGAAATTTAGGGATGTCCATTGTGAGCTGATTGTTTAGCTTTTAATCATTTTGGACAGTCTTTTCAAGCCATTTTTCCATTCTCTTCTTTTCTGTCTAGGGAACGAGCAACAGCAGAAGAATGTTTGCTACACTCTTGGCTAGCACAAACTGATATTCCTGGCAGTATAAACTGGATTAAAACCACAGAAGAGGAGCCAAATATCACTATTATAGATGAGGAAGATTCTGCTTCTGAAAATTCTACGGATGGAGAAAAAACAGAGGAATCAACAGTGA
The DNA here is from genome assembly GCA_948472985.1 of Iguana delicatissima. Lineage (NCBI taxonomy): Eukaryota > Metazoa > Chordata > Lepidosauria > Squamata > Iguanidae > Iguana > Iguana delicatissima. Next base: position 9,904 of record CAOKZL010003642.1, on the reverse strand, counting down.
CAGAAGAGTTGATTGTAGTAGCTTCATATACATTGGGCCAGTGTAGGCAGTCAGAAAAAGATAAAATTGTTGAACAGAAAACCATTTCCAAGCGGTTTAAATTTGAAGAACCATTATTACAAGAAATACCTGGAGAATTTATTTACTGAATTCAGTCTTGCTTTTGTCTCTTGAAACTTAAAATTCTAACTGGCCCTCTCCCTTCCCTTATTTATATATAGCCAAATATACATTCATATGCAAAATTTATTGTAAATAAAGTAGAAGGGAGTGTTCCAAAGCTAAATAGAAAACCGTGCCAAACTCCTTCATTTTTATGAAACTGATACATGGGAAACAGAGAGAAGAGCAAAAACAATTCACTTTTTCCCCTACCTGTTGGTATATGTGAAGCTTTGGACTATATCTTCTATTTAATAAATATTCATGGTTGTAAGCTATATTTTTACGAGTGATGACTGTTCGACATTTCTGTTATCAAGACAAGCTTTGTCACCAAGTGCAGCAAAATATGAAGAACAATCATTTTTTTGAGCACAGGTTGCCTTTAGATACACTAAGCCACATTCCACATCCTGGCTTCATACCTGATGATATATCTGATCTTCCCCCTTTCCACTTACAGCAGTGTAGTTTTCATGCTAACTTGTAAAATTCAAACAGAGCTTGAAGGGGTGGCAGAGCCTCTAATGGCTATTTTACTCTAGGCTGGTTTGTATAGATTTGTCCAATTTCCATATTATATTATGAATAACGTTATGCTGATATAAAGAGGCTTTACCTTCAGTCTGCCTTGAAAGGAATCCTTATATGAAGCACAAAGCAGTAAATCAGTGATATATGTCACTAATGGAGTGACCTTTTCAAATACATAGGTTTCTTTCTCTCCCATCTAGACTATCTCACTCTGTAACAAATAGATGATGAATAAAGCTATTCTATACTTATCAGATTTAAATATAATGGTTTTGCATTTTCCAGTCTGCATGAAATCACCTATTGCGTATAGTTTTCTGCTAAATTGAATTCTTCAGTTGGCTTGCTGCTGTTTCTGATGGTATATTTCATACTTGATCAGTCTTCTTGGAAGGCCACCTCTTCAGAAGCATACAGGAAGAAGCATATACTAATCTGTCACTGAGCAGATTGTTTAAGGGCACAATGTTGTTATAATGTGTGGATGAAATTCACATGGAAGCCTTATATGCTGAATTATGTGTGATTCCATTATTTTTCTTCCATTATCAGATCATTAGCTTGCCTTTAGCAGAAATTGTGGTGGATTTCTAAAACAACTTACCAATGAAACTGTTCTCTGTGAAATTAGATTTGGAAATAAGCTATTCTTGAAAAACGTAGCACATGTTAGGATATTTCTTGATCCTGACTGAATAATGGACCTTGCCAGTGACTTCTGTAAAGTAATTTAATTCTGTTAAAGCAACACAAAATCTAAAAATTACCTAAAGGCAGTATTCTGTTTTTATGAGTGGCAGTGAGAGTTTGTGGAAGTGCATAAGTGGTCTGACTTCATGTTTTTGAGGATCGATCCAGTGCTTTTGACTGCTAGGTGTTAGTAGTTCACCATTTTAGTGTGCTTTCATGAAGGCTGCACTTGAGCAAAGTTCATGTGTGTCTTAGAATTGACACCAGAGATATAAAACATTCCATGTTTGACTAAATGGAAAATGTAGTTCTTTGTTTTTGTTCTCCTGTCTAAACAGGCCAGTTACGTCAGGAGAAAAGTTCGTGTTTAAAATTATATCTACAAAAAGGTAATCAAGTTGTGAATTTGCAGAGCTTTGAAATTGCATTTGGTAGCTCAACCACTTGAAACTTAAGACTATTCTTCCAACACAAAAGTTTGAAATGCAGAATTTTTAGCTGCAGGAGAGAGAGTGTTCCATTACATTTTAGTTTGTATGTACAATAGTAAGCTTGGTAAAATATTTAATTTGTCAATTTTAATGTACTTCTAACAAGGCCAGTTTCTTTTGGGTTGGCTGCTTGGAGACTTCTCAGTATTCTGTATTTTATTAACTTGCTGCATCTTAAGATGAATACAGTAATTGAAATGTTCCAAATATGTATTAGTTACAGAAGTCTAACATAAGTTATAGGCAAAATTTAAGTTCACCTACAATGTAAAAAATATCATTAGCTGTAGTTCTTTAAATTCAATGCTGCCAGTTTCTGCTTTGCAGACTTTGTAGTTGTAAAGTAAATTTGTAAGAAATGGAAGACTCTGATGCAGTACCAGAAATGGAGGAAACAGCAAACTCATACAATGTACACGCTTTGGAGCCCCATAATTCCAAGAAACACATTTGAAATCCTACAACACACAAATTAACCATACACAAAATATCAGTGAATGTGCGAAATGTGAAGACGAGGGAAATTCTTGAACAATTGAATAAGAGAAGGTAATCATCATATTTCTTGCAATTCTTTATAACCATTTTATGCTCTGAAATGAACAATTCTTAATCTATTAACAATTTATTAATAATTCTTAAGCTTCATAAAAACTCTACTAGGAAACACAAACCTTGAATCCTTATGGGAGAATATAAGTGAGAGGTGTAATTTATTTGCTATTAATGCTGATATCTGGTACTTTGAGATGCGGACTTATTGTTCAACACTGGCTAAGTAGTTTAGGGTGAACATAAGGGATAATGAAAGAGAATATGGAATAATGTGGTGATCGGACAGTCTCTAAAGTGACTGGTGCAGCAAAGAAGTGCCATGTCTCTAAAGACTTCTGCGAAATTCTAGAAGTTACATAGTTTGTGGGTCGAAAATTATTTCCTTTAGACACAGAAGGTCTATTTTTTTTCCTTTTGTTGGCCAGTGCAAAACTATTTGCTTTAAAGTGGTAAACTGTTCCCTCCAGATTTTTTAGTGATGTTCTTCAGGGGTTACATTCTATAACTTTCCATCCAAAAACAAAAGCTAATAAACTCTTGTTTTAGGGAGCTGTTTAACTCTCAGATGGCTTCCTGTTTCCCACAGGAGCTGTTTGCATTGCAGAGAATTCTCATCAGACAGGGTGATTTAGAATTTTAATTGCTTTGGTGCCTGTGCTGTACCTTAATTGAAAAACGATTCACTTTCCATCACAGTAGCACTTACTTTATCACTGTCTTGTTAGGAAGTCAAAATTATACTTGGAAAATAAGGGAAATCTTTTCAGTTGCCAGATGCAGTCTTTCTCTTCCATAATATTTTGAATGAAGATTAGTTGAAATCAATGAGACTTCTCCAGAACTACTGTGGAAAATTGTAACTGCTGCCATAAATCAAACTACTTCAGGTAGTGTGTTGCTTTAACAGAGAAGATTTCTTCTTTTCTCCACTGTCGTGAGTTACTTTTTGTTTGGCACATACCCTTTTTCTCGTTAGACTCCAGAACTGAGTGGAATTCAGTTGATCAAATGGCACTAAAATCATTACAATCCAGTTGACTGGTTTGCTGTGAGCAGATTATTTTAAATTCTACATTTTGCCCATCTGTTTCCATATTAAATCTCCAACAAAGCTGAATATCAAGTTATACTTTTATATTACATAGTACAACCTCATTTTCACAGCTAGAAATTATAACTCTATGATGCGCTTAATTATTTCTTAATTCAAGCAATAATACTACCAAAAGAAGTAAGCAGTTAGACTTAATAACTGATGAGATAAGTGTTTATCATTCCTTTCCATAACATATATCAAGTCAACAGTAACAGTGCTTATGAAATACCTCTGGAATATATACGTAATGTCTAGGTTTTTCATATTTTGTAAGTGACATATTCAAGTGTTAAGGGTTTAATAAATGGATTTATCTTTGTCAGAGCTATCATATTTTTCCTGATTCATATGATAATGGCATTTTTAGTTAGTAGCTCTTATTATTGATAAGAAAATTCAATTTCAAGATTATTTTCTTGAAAGCATAAGGGAAAAATCAAATATTATGTGAGAATGGATGGGGATGTGTGTGTATATGTATAAACAAGCATCCTATGAAAAGCAAAAGGCAATCATCCGAGCTACGTCCGTGATTTCCTGCTGAGCATCCACATGGAGCCTACTTCCACACGCACACACAACACACATCTCTTTCTGAGAGGTTCTGTAAAACCTAATCCTCTGCAATCCAAACTACCAATATGTTTATGCATCTGATCTTGAAGGTGGACAAGCTGAAGAACTAGTTCAATATCACGGACATTATATATATACATGAAGGAAGGTGACAATGCATAATAACAAATGAGGACATAATATAGCTATAAAAACAATTATAATTTTTAACAAAAAATTAAATTTAATTGTTTTTAAAATTTAACAAAATTTTAACAAAAATTCTTGTTTTTAACAAAAGTCCTATTTTATAGATTTGATTACTGATAATAAGAGTCATAGGACTTGTTTGCTTTAATAACTGAGCTGAAAGAACTGAGGAAAAATCAAGTAAGTCTTGCTATAAAATTATGCCGTATGTGGCTGATGCCAAGATCACAACTGGACAGTAACCATATCTTTACTAGTTTTATTCCAACTCGAAGAAGATACTATTTAATTTAAGGATAAGAAAATGAAATCCATTACAATTAATGTTTAGTACCAAAACCCAAATAGCTTCAAGCTTTGGGAGTAACAGCTCTAGAAGACCACTTAGATATCTTGGTCTAATCAAAGATATAGTTAATACCAGTTTCACAACTGTTAATTCTGAAAGCTTTATATGGAAAATAGAAAGCTATCCTGGTTGGCAAGAATATGAACAGTTAAAATTATTTTAAATGCAAAAGTTCTGTACTTATTTACTCCATAGAACCATATTACAGGGAGCTAAAAGGCTGGCAACATTTTACTCATGATCTTGTTTTGGCAGATAAATGCCTTAAGGCAGTTGTTCTTAACCTTTTCTTTACCACAGACCCTCTTTAATTATCTTTTGTGGCTGTGGACCACCGAGACTTAAGATTTAAAATCCTGAAGTGCATTATATAGTTATTTAAAGTAAATGCATACATTCCCATTACAATATTTTGTAATTCCATACAAAGTTAAAAATACTTGGAACACTGAACTGTGGCCTAATATTACTCAATAAATCTGGTAAGTAATAGATGTTCCAAGAATGTGGTGGCACCGTGTGGACCACACTGGAGTTCAGTGCAGCTACAAAGGTGGCTTCTGGCTGTTACATGCAGTAGCAAGAAATGTCATGTGCTTTCTGTCAGTCAATCAGTGTCATTTGCTTGCATGGTCTCCCTGCATGCAGTAAAAGCAAGTGCTGAATACATTTTTTGCTATCAGCCATTTTCATATCTGTTGAATGGTTTGAGATACTGTTAATGAAACTTTATATAAGGTATGTCTATCACCAGCAGGAGTCCTACTCTTTGAGATCAATGCATGACTGCGTACCTCCCTGCCTTCCTTATTTTAACTGTAAAAGCTCATATCAAGTGTTTGCAAACCCCCCCCCCGTGAGTAGATTGTGGCCCCTGGGGGCACTGTAGACCACAGATTAAAAACCATTATCTTTAAGGTACAAACTTCCCACCAAACATTGTTGTTCTGTTCACTGTTCTGTCTTGCCCCCACTTCTCTAGCTCGCTTAAATCTATAAATGCAGATCTAGTCCATTATCATTAAGGAATTAATAGGAGAAGCAACCCAGTTTTCTAGGATGCTCCTCTCTTCTCTGCTGGGAAATAAAAACAACATTGTGATTAAGTTTACTACAGGCCACCAGATAAAGATAAGGAGGTGTATCATGCTTTTCTGCAACAAATCTCAGAAACTTCCAAGAAGCAAGAACTAGTACTTATGGGCAACTTCAGTTATACTGATATCTTCCAGGAGACTAGCTCTACTAAGGCTAGGCTTTTCAAAAAATTCCTGATGTGCCTTGCAGATAATTTTCCTCTTTCAGCATATTCAGGCAGGAACAAGGGGGTCAACAATCCTGATCTTGATCCTAACCAGCAGGGAGGAATTGGTCACTGGAATCAAAGCAGTTGATACTTTAGGTAGGGACAACCATGTAATGCTAGAATTCATGATTATGGGACAGTCTAAAGAGGAGTATAGTCATTTTATCAAGCTCAGGGAAATACTGGGCAGAATCTCATGGCTTACAAATGCTAAATTAAAAAACAACACACAGCATGTGTGGATTTCATGAAGCAAGAATTGGTAAAAGCATACAAACAATGGAAGAAAAATGGGCAATATCTGAAAATGCCAGTGTGGCTGCACAGTAAACTTGAGGAAGAAGTGAAACAAAAAAAGAGAATGTATAAAAAATGCTAGGAAGGATGAATCACCAAGGAAGAGTATCGATGTGTAGCCCAAAATTGCTTTGATGGGTTTCCTAACCCTGTGAAACAGGTTTTAGGGAACAGGTACAAGGGCTGTAACAGAGAGAAATTCTTGCCACCCACCTGTAACTGTGATTTAGGCATCTAACTTTGAGCACTAGATATCCCTTTATGATATCAAATAATTTGACCTCTCAATGCACTCTGGCTCATGTGTTAGCAAGGATCTCAGGAAACACAGAAGAAGCAGCTGTTAAATTCCAACTTCCTCTCTCAAGTGGGCATTTCAAAAGCCTTGATTTGGTTGTTCTGGGATCTGGGTGCTATTCCTTTCATCTCACAAGATACCTGCCATAAATAACCAGACCCTAAAGGTGCCCATCCGATGGCACTTTGGGCTGCGTGATCGACATGTTTTGTTCCACTTCTAAGCCTTTTGGTGCATTTCAAAGTTAACTTTGTTCTCAAAGTTTATGACATGAGTCACAGGCACAACTTGGATAAATCCCCCTGAGTTCGATAGTTGAGTGGGCCGCTCTTTCAGTTTCATCCCATCCTGCTGCCAGTTTGCACAGCGAGCTCCAAGGAAATTCCATTTTCTCTCTATCTGCTCAGGACTTCTGACCAGGTCGTATTGCTTATTCCTGACTTCATTTCTATTTCCTATTTCTTATTTAGTTAGTGTGTGATTGTTGTCTTATTTGTTTACTTTTCAATAAAACATTACTTGGTTTACTCTAAATTCTTCTAGCCCACTGATCTGAATCCGTAGACAGAGAGCTAAAAGGTCCTGCTAAGTTACCCTCCCTCTCGTAGCTAAACAGTGCTCTAACCTAATTTTCCCCACAATTTTGACAGCTTTTGGGAATCCCCTTAAGGGAGCCCCAACAAGGAGAGTAACACACCCCAACACACTTTTGCTGAAAGAAAGTGATCTGCTAGCAGAATCATTTCTTTGTAGTATGACTACAGACTACGGTACTTAAACTTTTTTTAAAAATGAACATTTTCTGGCCTTTATCATAGCTGTTGTGTGTCACTGAGCCTCTGGAGGAGAGATGCAGCAATACAAAAAACATAAACATTGCGTATTTTTAGGCTGTTCGTTTTACATGAGGATATAAGCAATACAAGGAGCAGAGTTACACCTCTTGTGCAGTAGCGCTCTTCAAAGTAGAAGGGTACACTGGAATACTTTGGCCATTGCGGAGTTCCAGTGTGACTTCCTTTAGACACCAGCTGTAATAAGTAAGACATGTCAGACATTTAGTTGCTGAGCCCAGCCACAGAAAGACAGGACCAGAAACCAAATAATTACAATTATAACCCAGAATAAGTTCAGTATTATATCCTTAACAAGTTATATTACAATGGGTTGAATCCAAGTGCTTCATGACAATTTTCAGGAGTATACCACATCCCGTTTAGCAGATTCTGCTGATCCTCTGTGTAGCATTTAAAGAGACTGGGGGTGACCGGGGGGGGGGTGAAAAGAGGAAGAAAGTCTGCTTGCACCAGCCCAGTTGCACATGACTAAATATGGATCCAACCCAATCTCTTTCAAACAGTGGAAGATACTATTGGGCATGAACCAATTATTTTGTTGTAACATATGTGCATCTTTGAAGTTCAGTTTGAATCAGAATGCTCCCTGTTCTGACAATGAACTAAGTTATTTTTCTTACTTCTAACTTCTTAAGTTAGTCCTCTAAGATTATGAAAATGTTTATAGCATTGTTTTTGGCTGGAATCCTGTTGGGACATTGTGTCTTCATAAGTGGACATCTGCAGAAATTAGAATTTGCACCACTGCATAACATCCATATGGAGTAGAGCGCCGCTGGAACATTACTATGTAGCACAGCCAGCAAAGTGCCCAATGCACATTGGTGCTCAGAGCACATTAGTACCAGGGCACAACAGGACTGATGCACATTGCATTGGTCCCCATGACACTGCATTGATCCCGATGAGCACTGGGCACTAAAGTATGTTGGGCACTCTTGCCAGTGTCTGTTATGCAATTTTGCAATTTACTGACCAGGTTTCTCCGCATTTCTGCTACTTAGTTAAATATATGCAAAATTACATTATGTAAAAGGTCATATAGAATTCTAGTGATTATTTTTAAATTCCCTTAATTCTATCTAAGGAGCACCTGAATACTTTGAAACTTCTACAGTTGATAGACTTCCGGTGGAGGTGATGCGGTGACTAGACGGAGCTCACAAAACTAGTGAACTCCGTACCCTGGTGCGATCGAAATTCCTCATTGATAATTGTAATTTGGAGGAAACTGACCCCTGGAAAAAGAGGGACACGGAGGGGCTCAAAGGGGATCTGTTCCAGTTTGAAGTGTGAGAAGAGAAGGAGGAGATAAAAAAGGAGCACGGATGAACTGTAGGGATCGCGGAGCCGCCATTACTGCGCCGGGCAGCCTGAACAATCGTAAAGCTTGCTGTGTCACCACCATTACTTTTTTTTGCTTTTCTACATGTACGCTGGAAGAAAGCTGTGGGGTAAGTGAGATCCTACTGAATTTTTGCTGAGCTGGATGGTAACCAAAAGCACTGTTCGGGGGAAAAGAAAACGTGTCCAAGGGGGTTTGGACTTCAGGACGGGAGAGGGGAGAGACAAGAGGAAGAAACGTGGGGACTTTGAAAAACTGCGCTCTACCCAGAACCTCAAAGAAGCACGCTTAGCTGGTGGTTCGCAAACAAATGTGGAACATAAGTGGGGAAAGATTGAATTTTTTTTTCCTGAATTGGATAGGATAAGATACAGAATACAATAAGGACGTTAAAATAATAGAAGAGTTTGGAAGTCCGGACGAAATAATCAGCGGTGGCATAAAGCGGACAATTATAAGAACTCAAGAAGAAGTGTAGAAGGGATTTTTCTGTTTTGGTTTTGTTCAGACTATCAATTAGGACCCCCTAAAAGTAAAGAAGATATAAAGCTGGGACTTTGGAAGAAGGAAAGAAGAGGAGTACTGGGATTGGACTGGTAATTGGATAGCCGTAGCGAAATGTTAGCGGTGCTGGAGATCATGAATCCCGACTGCTAGAGCTGAATGTGGACCCAATATGGTGGTCTGACTGCGGAGAAGCTGTCGTGAAGCGTGTCTCTGTGGTGAAGGAGATAGAGTTGGGAAGAGAAATCAGAGAAGAGCTGCAGACTCGTAAGTGAGAAAGAAGAAAGAAGAAAGGGAACAGATAAGGGGATTGTAGACTGAGGGTCAGGATCAATCTGATTGTGACGATACGCAGAATTGCGTATAAAGTAAGAGGGGGGTGAGAAGAGGTTGTTTTGGCTGAAGCAGGCGGAATAATACTGAAATATACGTTGGGCATAACACAGGTTGGAACTATTGAATATACAGTTACATAATATATCTGGGAAAACCTGATAATAGATCACCAAATGATAAAGGGCTAAACTATTAAATAGTAAAAATATTCTATCTAATTCAGTTAAATAGTGAGATTAATTGGAGTTGGAATTTATAATTGGAGTTGATAAAGATTGTTATTGTTGTTGCCATCACAGCTGTTATTTGATACAGAAAA